>BPLQ01015350.1:0-132006 GCA_021605075.1 Caerostris darwini
TCATTTATTTTAAATTTGTTCCATGTGTTTTTTATAAAATCGTTTGGAATTCTGCAGTTTTCAATTTTTCATTTATTTTAAATTTGTTCCCATGTGTTTTTTTATAAAATCGTTTGAATTCTACAGTTTTCTATTTTTCATTTATTTTAAATTTGTTCCATGTGTTTTTTTATAAAATCGAATTTGTTTTCATTTTTTCATTTATTTTAAATTTGTTCCCTGAGCTTTTTATAAAATCGTTTGAATTTCTATTTTTCATTTATTTTAAATTTGTTCCCATGTGTTTTTTTTATAAAATCGTTTGAATTCTACAGTTTTCTATTTTTCATTTATTTTAAATTTGTTCCATGTGTTTTTTATAAAATCGTTTGAATTCTACAGTTTTCTATTTTTCATTTATTTTAAATTTGTTCCATGTGTTTTTATAAAATCGTTTGAATTCTAGTTTTCTATTTTTCATTTATTTTAAATTTGTTCCATGTGTTTTTTTATAAAATCGTTTGAATTCTACAGTTTTCAATTTTTCATTTATTTTAAATTTGTTCCATGTGTTTTTTTTATAAAATCGTTTGAATTTAGTTTTCTATTTTTCATTTATTTTAAATTTGTTCCATGTGTTTTTTTATAAAATCGTTTGAATTCTACAGTTTTCTATTTTTCATTTATTTTAAATTTGTTCCATGTGTTTTTTTATAAAATCGTTTGAATTCTACAGTTTTCTATTTTTCATTTATTTTAAATTTGTTCCATGTGTTTTTTTTATAAAATCGTTTGGAATTCTGCAGTTTTCTATTTTTCATTCATTTTAAATTAGTTCCCATGTGTTTTTTTTTATAAAATCGTTTGGAATTCTACAGTTTTCTATTTTTCATTTATTTTAAATTTGTTCCATGTGTTTTTTATAAAATCGTTTGAATTCTGCAGTTTTCTATTTTTCATTTATTTTAAATTTGTTCCATGTGTTTTTTTATAAAATCGTTTGAATTCTACAGTTTTCTATTTTTCATTTATTTTAAATTTGTTCCATGTGTTTTTTTATAAAATCGTTTGGAATTCTACAGTTTTCTATTTTTCATTTATTTTAAATTTGTTCCATGTGTTTTTTTTATAAAATCGTTTGAATTCTACAGTTTTCTATTTTTCATTTATTTTAAATTTGTTCCCATGTGTTTTTTTATAAAATCGTTTGAATTCTACAGTTTTCTATTTTTCATTTATTTTAAATTTGTTCCATGTGTTTTTTTATAAAATCGTTTTACAGTTTTCTATTTTTCATTTATTTTAAATTTGTTCCATGTGTTTTTTATAAAATCGTTTGAATTCTACAGTTTTCTATTTTTCATTTATTTTAAATTTGTTCCATGTGTTTTTTTATAAAATCGTTTGAATTCTACAGTTTTCTATTTTTCATTTATTTTAAATTTGTTCCATGTGTGTTTTTTTTTTTTATAAAATCGTTTGAATTCTATTTAGTTTTCTATTTTTCATTTATTTTAAATTTGTTCCATGTGTTTTTTTATAAAATCGTTTGAATTCTACAGTTTTCTATTTTTCATTTATTTTAAATTTGTTCCATGTGTTTTTTTATAAAATCGTTTGAATTCTACAGTTTTCTATTTTTCATTTATTTTAAATTTGTTCCATGTGTTTTTTTTTATAAAATCGTTTGAATTCTACAGTTTTCTATTTTTTTTCATTTATTTTAAATTTGTTCCCATGTGTTTTTTTATAAAATCGTTTGAATTCTACAGTTTTCTATTTTTCATTTATTTTAAATTTGTTCCATGTGTTTTTTTATAAAATCGTTTGAATTCTACAGTTTTCTATTTTTCATTTATTTTAAATTTGTTCCATGTGTTTTTTTATAAAATCGTTTGAATTCTACAGTTTTCTATTTTTCATTTATTTTAAATTTGTTCCATGTGTTTTTTTATAAAATCGTTTGAATTCTACAGTTTTCTATTTTTCATTTATTTTAAATTTGTTCCATGTGTTTTTTTTAAAAATCGTTTGAATTCTACAGTTTTCTATTTTTCATTTATTTTAAATTTGTTCCCATGTGTTTTTTTATAAAATCGTTTGAATTCTGCAGTTTTCAATTTTTCATTTATTTTAAATTTGTTCCATGTGTTTTTTTATAAAATCGTTTGGAATTCTACAGTTTTCTATTTTTCATTTATTTTAAATTTGTTCCATGTGTTTTTTTTATAAAATCGTTTGAATTCTACAGTTTTCTATTTTTCATTTATTTTAAATTTGTTCCATGTGTTTTTTATAAAATCGTTTGAATTCTACAGTTTTCTATTTTTCATTTATTTTAAATTTGTTCCATGTGTTTTTTTATAAAATCGTTTGAATTCTACAGTTTTCTATTTTTCATTTATTTTAAATTTGTTCCATGTGTTTTTTTTTATAAAATCGTTTGAATTCTACAGTTTTCTATTTTTCATTTATTTTAAATTTGTTCCATGTTTTTTTTATAAAATCGTTTGAATTCTACAGTTTTCTATTTTTCATTTATTTTAAATTTGTTCCCATGTGTTTTTTTATAAAATCGTTTGAATTCTACAGTTTTATATTTTTCATTTATTTTAAATTTGTTCCATGTGTTTTTTTTATAAAATCGTTTGAATTCTACAGTTTTCTATTTTTCATTTATTTTAAATTTGTTCCCATGTGTTTTTTTTATAAAATCGTTTGGAATTCTACAGTTTTCTATTTTTCATTTATTTTAAATTTGTTCCCATGTGTTTTTTTATAAAATCGTTTGAATTCTACAGTTTTCTATTTTTCATTTATTTTAAATTTGTTCCATGTGTTTTTTTAAAAAATCGTTTGAATTCTACAGTTTTCTATTTTTCATTTATTTTAAATTTGTTCCATGTGTTTTTTTTTATAAAATCGTTTGAATTCTACAGTTTTCTATTTTTCATTTATTTTAAATTTGTTCCATGTGTTTTTTTTTTTTATAAAATCGTTTGAATTCTTTTTTATTTTTCATTTATTTTAAATTTGTTCCCATGTGTTTTTTTTATAAAATCGTTTGAATTCTACAGTTTTCTATTTTTCATTTATTTTAAATTTGTTCCCATGTGTTTTTTTATAAAATCGTTTGTAATTCTACAGTTTTCTATTTTTCATTTATTTTAAATTTGTTCCCATGTGTTTTTTTTATAAAATCGTTTGAATTCTACAGTTTTCTATTTTTCATTTATTTTAAATTTGTTCCCATGTGTTTTTTTTATAAAATCGTTTGAATTCTACAGTTTTCTATTTTTCATTTATTTTAAATTTGTTCCCATGTGTTTTTTTATAAAATCGTTTGTAATTCTACAGTTTTCTATTTTTCATTTATTTTAAATTTGTTCCATGTGTTTTTTTATAAAATCGTTTGAATTCTACAGTTTTCTATTTTTCATTTATTTTAAATTTGTTCCATGTGTTTTTTTATAAAATCGTTTGAATTCTACAGTTTTCTATTTTTCATTTATTTTAAATTTGTTGAATATAAAATCGTTTGAATTCTACAGTTTTCTATTTTTCATTTATTTTAAATTTGTTCCATGTGTTTTTTTATAAAATCGTTTGAATTCTACAGTTTTCTATTTTTCATTTATTTTAAATTTGTTCCATGTGTTTTTTATAAAATCGTTTGGAATTCTACAGTTTTCTATTTTTCATTTATTTTAAATTTGTTCCATGTTTTTTTATAAAATCGTTTGAATTCTACAGTTTTCTATTTTTCATTTATTTTAAATTTGTTCCATGTGTTTTTTTATAAAATCGTTTGAATTCTACAGTTTTCTATTTTTCATTTATTTTAAATTTGTTCCATGTGTTTTTTTATAAAATCGTTTGAATTCTACAGTTTTCTATTTTTCATTTATTTTAAATTTGTTCCATGTGTTTTTTTTTATAAAATCGTTTGGAATTTACAGTTTTCTATTTTTCATTTATTTTAAATTTGTTCCATGTGTTTTTTATAAAATCGTTTGAATTCTACAGTTTTCTATTTTTCATTTATTTTAAATTTGTTCCATGTGTTTTTTTTTATAAAATCGTTTGAATTCTACAGTTTTCTATTTTTCATTTATTTTAAATTTGTTCCATGTGTTTTTTTATAAAATCGTTTGAATTCTACAGTTTTCTATTTTTCATTTATTTTAAATTTGTTCCATGTGTTTTTTTTTATAAAATCGTTTGAATTCTACAGTTTTCTATTTTTCATTTATTTTAAATTTGTTCCCATGTGTTTTTTTTATAAAATCGTTTGAATTCTACAGTTTTCTATTTTTCATTTATTTTAAATTTGTTCCATGTGTTTTTTTATAAAATCGTTTGAATTTACAGTTTTCTATTTTTCATTTATTTTAAATTTGTTCCATGTGTTTTTTTATAAAATCGTTTGAATTCTACAGTTTTCTATTTTTCATTTATTTTAAATTTGTTCCATGTGTTTTTTTATAAAATCGTTTGAAGTTTTCTATTTTTCATTTATTTTAAATTTGTTCCCATGTGTTTTTTTATAAAATCGTTTTACAGTTTTCTATTTTTCATTTATTTTAAATTTGTTCCATGTGTTTTTTTATAAAATCGTTTGAATTCTACAGTTTTCTATTTTTCATTTATTTTAAATTTGTTCCATGTGTTTTTTTATAAAATCGTTTGAATTCTACAGTTTTCTATTTTTCATTTATTTTAAATTTGTTCCATGTGTTTTTTTATAAAATCGTTTGAATTCTACAGTTTTCTATTTTTCATTTATTTTAAATTTGTTCCATGTGTTTTTTATAAAATCGTTTGAATTCTACAGTTTTCTATTTTTCATTTATTTTAAATTTGTTCCATGTGTTTTTTTATAAAATCGTTTGGAATTCTACAGTTTTCTATTTTTCATTTATTTTAAATTTGTTCCATGTGTTTTTTTATAAAATCGTTTGAATTCTACAGTTTTCTATTTTTCATTTATTTTAAATTTGTTCCATGTGTTTTTTTTATAAAATCGTTTGGAATTCTACAGTTTTCTATTTTTCATTTATTTTAAATTTGTTCCATGTGTTTTTTTATAAAATCGTTTGAATTCTACAGTTTTCTATTTTTCATTTATTTTAAATTTGTTCCATGTGTTTTTTTATAAAATCGTTTGGAATTCTACAGTTTTCTATTTTTCATTTATTTTAAATTTGTTCCATGTGTTTTTTTTATAAAATCGTTTGGAATTCTACAGTTTTCTATTTTTCATTTATTTTAAATTTGTTCCATGTGTTTTTTTATAAAATCGTTTGAATTCTACAGTTTTCTATTTTTCATTTATTTTAAATTTGTTCCATGTGTTTTTTTATAAAATCGTTTGAATTCTACAGTTTTCTATTTTTCATTTATTTTAAATTTGTTCCATGTGTTTTTTTTTATAAAAAATTATTTTTCATTTATTTTAAATTTTTTGAATTCTACAGTTTTCTTTTTTCATTTATTTTAAATTTGTTCCATGTGTTTTTTTATAAAATCGTTTGAATTCTACAGTTTTCTATTTTTCATTTATTTTAAATTTGTTCCATGTGTTTTTTTTTTATAAAATCGTTTGAATTCTACAGTTTTCTATTTTTCATTTATTTTAAATTTGTTCCATGTGTTTTTTTATAAAATCGTTTGGAATTCTACAGTTTTCTATTTTTCATTTATTTTAAATTTGTTCCCATGTGTTTTTTTATAAAATCGTTTGAATTCTACAGTTTTCTATTTTTCATTTATTTTAAATTTGTTCCATGTGTTTTTTTTATAAAATCGTTTGAATTCTACAGTTTTCTATTTTTCATTTATTTTAAATTTGTTCCATGTGTTTTTTTATAAAATCGTTTGAATTCTACAGTTTTCTATTTTTCATTTATTTTAAATTTGTTCCCTGTGTTTTTTATAAAATCGTTTGGAATTCTACAGTTTTCTATTTTTCATTTATTTTAAATTTGTTCCATGTGTTTTTTTATAAAATCGTTTGGAATTATAGTTTTCTATTTTTCATTTATTTTAAATTTGTTCCATGTGTTTTTTTACAAAATCGTTTGAATTCTACAGTTTTCTATTTTTCATTTATTTTAAATTTGTTCCATGTGTTTTTTTATAAAATCGTTTGAATTCTGTAGTTTTCTATTTTTCATTTATTTTAAATTTGTTTTTTTTTTATAAAATCGTTTGAATTCTACAGTTTTCTATTTTTCATTTATTTTAAATTTGTTCCATGTGTTTTTTTTATAAAATCGTTTGAATTCTACAGTTTTCTATTTTTCATTTATTTTAAATTTGTTCCATGTGTTTTTTTTTATAAAATCGTTTGAATTCTACAGTTTTCTATTTTTCATTTATTTTAAATTTGTTCCCATGTGTTTTTTTATAAAATCGTTTGAATTCTACAGTTTTCTATTTTTCATTTATTTTAAATTTGTTCCATGTGTTTTTTTTATAAAATCGTTTGGAATTCTACAGTTTTCTATTTTTCATTTATTTTAAATTTGTTCCATGTGTTTTTTTTATAAAATCGTTTGGAATTCTACAGTTTTCTATTTTTCATTTATTTTAAATTTGTTCCATGTGTTTTTTTATAAAATCGTTTGAATTCTACAGTTTTCTATTTTTCATTTATTTTAAATTTGTTCCCATGTGTTTTTTTATAAAATCGTTTGGAATTCTACAGTTTTCTATTTTTCATTTATTTTAAATTTGTTCCATGTGTTTTTTTATAAAATCGTTTGAATTCTACAGTTTTCTATTTTTCATTTATTTTAAATTTGTTCCCATGTGGTTTTTTATAAAATCGTTTGGAATTCTACAGTTTTCTATTTTTCATTTATTTTAAATTTGTTCCATGTGTTTTTTATAAAATCGTTTGGAATACAGTTTTCTATTTTTCATTTATTTTAAATTTGTTCCATGTGTTTTTTATAAAATCGTTTGAATTCTACAGTTTTCTATTTTTCATTTATTTTAAATTTGTTCCCATGTTTTTTTATAAAATCGTTTGAATTCTACAGTTTTCTATTTTTCATTTATTTTAAATTTGTTCCCATGTTTTTTATAAAATCGTTTGAATTCTACAGTTTTCTATTTTTCATTTATTTTAAATTTGTTCCCATGTGTTTTTTTTTATAAAATCGTTTGAATTCTACAGTTTTCTATTTTTCATTTATTTTAAATTTGTTCCATGTGTTTTTTTAAAATCGTTTGAAAATTTTTTCATTTATTTTAAATTTGTTCCCATGTGTTTTTTTTGTTTGAATTCTACAGTTTTCTATTTTTCATTTATTTTAAATTTGTTTTTTTTATAAAATCGTTTGAATTCTACAGTTTTCTATTTTTCATTTATTTTAAATTTGTTCCATGTGTTTTTTTATAAAATCGTTTGAATTCTACAGTTTTCTATTTTTCATTTATTTTAAATTTGTTCCCATGTGTTTTTTTATAAAATCGTTTGAATTCTACAGTTTTCTATTTTTCATTTATTTTAAATTTGTTCCATGTGTTTTTTTATAAAATCGTTTGAATTCTACAGTTTTCTATTTTTCATTTATTTTAAATTTGTTCCATGTGTTTTTTTATAAAATCGTTTGGAATTCTACAGTTTTCTATTTTTCATTTATTTTAAATTTGTTCCATGTGTTTTTTTTATAAAATCGTTTGAATTCTACAGTTTTCTATTTTTCATTTATTTTAAATTTGTTCCATGTGTTTTTTTTATAAAATCGTTTGGAATTCTACAGTTTTCTATTTTTCATTTATTTTAAATTTGTTCCATGTGTTTTTTTATAAAATCGTTTGGAATTCTACAGTTTTCTATTTTTCATTTATTTTAAATTTGTTCCATGTGTTTTTTTTATAAAATCGTTTGAATTCTACAGTTTTCTATTTTTCATTTATTTTAAATTTGTTCCATGTTTTTTTTTTTTATAAAATCGTTTGGAATTCTACAGTTTTCTATTTTTCATTTATTTTAAATTTGTTCCATGTGTTTTTTATAAAATCGTTTGAATTCTACAGTTTTCTATTTTTCATTTATTTTAAATTTGTTCCATGTGTTTTTTTTTATAAAATCGTTTGGAATTCTACAGTTTTCTATTTTTCATTTATTTTAAATTTGTTCCCATGTGTTTTTTATAAAATCGTTTGGAATTCTACAGTTTTCTATTTTTCATTTATTTTAAATTTGTTCCATGTGTTTTTTTATAAAATCGTTTGGAATTCTACAGTTTTCTATTTTTCATTTATTTTAAATTTGTTCCATGTGTTTTTTTATAAAATCGTTTGAGTTTTCTATTTTTCATTTATTTTAAAGTTTTTCTATTTTTCATTTATTTTAAATTTGTTCCATGTGTTTTTTATAAAATCGTTTGGAATTCTACAGTTTTCTATTTTTCATTTATTTTAAATTTGTTCCATGTGTTTTTTTATAAAATCGTTTGGAATTCTACAGTTTTCTATTTTTCATTTATTTTAAATTTGTTCCATGTGTTTTTTTATAAAATCGTTTGAATTCTACAGTTTTCTATTTTTCATTTATTTTAAATTTGTTCCATGTGTTTTTTTATAAAATCGTTTGGAATTCTACAGTTTTCTATTTTTCATTTATTTTAAATTTGTTCCATGTGTTTTTTTATAAAATCGTTTGGAATTCTACAGTTTTCTATTTTTCATTTATTTTAAATTTGTTCCATGTGTTTTTTTTTTTTTTGAAAATCGTTTTGAATTCGTTTGGAACAGTTTTCTATTTTTCATTTATTTTAAATTTGTTCCATGTGTTTTTTATAAAATCGTTTGGAATTCTACAGTTTTCTATTTTTCATTTATTTTAAATTTGTTCCATGTGTTTTTTTATAAAATCGTTTGGAATTCTACAGTTTTCTATTTTTCATTTATTTTAAATTTGTTCCCATGTGTTTTTTATAAAATCGTTTGGAATTCTACAGTTTTCTATTTTTCATTTATTTTAAATTTGTTCCCTGAGCTTTTTATAAAATCGTTTGGAATTCTACAGTTTTCTATTTTTCATTTATTTTAAATTTGTTCCATGTGTTTTTTATAAAATCGTTTGGAATTCTACAGTTTTCTATTTTTCATTTATTTTAAATTTGTTCCATGTTTTTTTTTTATAAAATCGTTTGGAATTCTACAGTTTTCTATTTTTCATTTATTTTAAATTTGTTCCATGTTTTTTTATAAAATCGTTTGGAATTCTACAGTTTTCTATTTTTCATTTATTTTAAATTTGTTCCATGTGTTTTTTTATAAAATCGTTTGGAATTCTACAGTTTTCTATTTTTCATTTATTTTAAATTTGTTCCATGTGTTTTTTATAAAATCGTTTGGAATTCTACAGTTTTCTATTTTTCATTTATTTTAAATTTGTTCCATGTGTTTTTTTTTATAAAATCGTTTGGAATTCTACAGTTTTCTATTTTTCATTTATTTTAAATTTGTTCCATGTGTTTTTTATAAAATCGTTTGGAATTCTACAGTTTTCTATTTTTCATTTATTTTAAATTTGTTCCATGTGTTTTTTTATAAAATCGTTTGGAATTCTACAGTTTTCTATTTTTCATTTATTTTAAATTTGTTCCATGTGTTTTTTTTATAAAATCGTTTGGAATTCTACAGTTTTCTATTTTTCATTTATTTTAAATTTGTTCCATGTTTTTTTTATAAAATCGTTTGGAATTCTACAGTTTTCTATTTTTTCATTTATTTTAAATTTGTTCCCATGTTTTTTTATAAAATCGTTTGGAATTCTACAGTTTTCTATTTTTCATTTATTTTAAATTTGTTCCATGTGCTTTTTTATAAAATCGTTTGGAATTCTAGTTTTCTATTTTTTCATTTATTTTAAATTTGTTCCCATGTGCTTTTTATAAAATCGTTTGGAATTCTACAGTTTTCTATTTTTCATTTATTTTAAATTTGTTCCCATGTGTTTTTTTATAAAATTTGAATTTACAGTTTTCTATTTTTCATTTATTTTAAATTTGTTCCATGTGTTTTTTTTTATAAAATCGTTTGGAATTCTACAGTTTTCTTATTCTACAGTTTTCTATTTTTCATTTATTTTAAATTTGTTCCATGTGTTTTTTTTTTATAAAATCGTTTGGAATTCTACAGTTTTCTATTTTTCATTTATTTTAAATTTGTTCCATGTGTTTTTTTATAAAATCGTTTGGAATTCTACAGTTTTCTATTTTTCATTTATTTTAAATTTGTTCCCATGTGTTTTTTTATAAAATCGTTTGGAATTCTACAGTTTTCTATTTTTCATTTATTTTAAATTTTTCATGTGTTTTTTTTATAAAATCGTTTGGAATTCTACAGTTTTCTATTTTTCATTTATTTTAAATTTGTTCCATGTGTTTTTTATAAAATCGTTTGGAATTCTAGTTTTCTATTTTTCATTTATTTTAAATTTGTTCCCATGTGTTTTTTTATAAAATCGTTTGGAATTCTACAGTTTTCTATTTTTCATTTATTTTAAATTTGTTCCATGTGTTTTTTTATAAAATCGTTTGGAATTCTGTAGTTTTCTATTTTTCATTTATTTTAAATTTGTTCCGATGTGTTTTTTTATAAAATCGTTTGGAATTCTGTAGTTTTCTATTTTTCATTTATTTTAAATTTGTTCCGATGTGTTTTTTATAAAATCGTTTGGAATTCTACAGTTTTCTATTTTTCATTTATTTTAAATTTGTTCCATGTGTTTTTATAAAATCGTTTGGAATTCTAGGTTTTCTATTTTTCATTTATTTTAAATTTGTTCCGATGTGTTTTTTTATAAAATCGTTTGGAATTCTACAGTTTTCTATTTTTCATTTATTTTAAATTTGTTCCGATGTGTTTTTTTATAAAATCGTTTGGAATTCTGTAGGTTTCTATTTTTCATTTATTTTAAATTTGTTCCCATGTGTTTTTTTATAAAATCGTTTGGAATTCTGTAGGTTTTCTATTTTTCATTTATTTTAAATTTGTTCCCATGTGTTTTTATAAAATCGTTTGGAATTCTGTAGGTTTCTATTTTTCATTTATTTTAAATTTGTTCCATGTGCTTTTTATAAAATCGTTTGGAATTCTGTAGTTTTTTTTTTTTTTAATTTGTTTTCTTTTTTTCAGTTTTGAACAATAATTTATGAATATAACTCATGAAATGAATGTGATTTATTGATATATTTCTTTCCTTGTTTGCTTAAGATCGATGTTATGTGTTTTGTTCTTACATTAAATTTTAAATTTTATGGCTAATCTATACATCGACTCAGCCAATGAAATTTTTTTATACATTTTATCATTATTAACATAACATGTTTTCTTTTTAAAGTTGTAATAATTATTTGTTTTAATTCCAGGTCGATTTTATGTAAATTATTAGAATTCTGGTTGAAGAAAGTTTTATTTCGATAACTCTTAACTAAAACTATTTTCCAATATTTTTTTTTCAGTTGCGGAATTGCTTTATAACATTTTTAACCCCATTACATGGAATTCGAGAATTATTTTTGCCACTAAATGCTTGCCGCCGTCATGAAAAATTGGATTATTGTCCATAGTTAAAAGTAATTAGTTTACGCAAAGAGTTTTCAAAGACAAGTTATTTTTGGCATGGCCTCCTCTTGCTCTTGCTTTATACCTTAATTATCCTACTTTTACAGTAATTTACTAAAAATCGATAATGCAATGTGACAGGAAATTTGAAAGGCTGCTGAAAAAAGTGCATTTTATGATGCACGATGAATCGATAGTTAACAGCGTTCCTAATCATTACATAATAATGAATCCCCATTAAACTGCACAGTAAATCAATGGGCATTATTAATAGATTAGGAAATTATCATCGTTCTTTTCAAAATATATTTTCTAAATCATTTTTATGAATATATTAGTTGTGAAGTTTCCTATAAATGTAAATTTAAAGAACATTGATAGCAAGTGGTGAACCAATACAAATGTTTAGAATATTTAATCAATGTTTATGAATGTGGAACCAATATTTACATATTTACAGCTTACCAGCAAGTGGTAAGCTATAAACGTTGTTTAACAAGGATTTTTACCATTTTAACAATTTATTTATGTATCAATAAGCAAACACGAATAAAATATATATTATTGGTTAGTGACTGAGCGTATTTATATAAATTGTATACCAAAATAAAGAAAATTCAGAAAAATTGTGATTTTGGAATTTCTACGCATTGAAATCTAATAAAATGCGGCAAAACTCCTTATATGGGCCAAAAAGTGCTTACAGTTTATATAACAGTGATTTACTAATTAGATTTTAAAAAAAATTAGTTTTTTTTTTTTTTTTTTTTTTTTTGGTCGTGAAAGTACAAAAAAACGTAATATCTGAGATCGATGAGATTTTAAATCTAATTAGATTTTTTAGAATCTAATTAATTTTTTTAGAATCTAATTAGTTGTGTGATGTATACATAGTTGGAAGTCATGGATTAAAGGGACTCATTCAGTGATGGCTGTCAAGTATACAAGCCTCCGTTATAAAGTCTTCGGCTGTCAATTGATCTGGATACCAGCTTTCCAGTGATTTGAACCAGAAAAATATCCAGTTCTGTACCTCCTTACAATTAGTTGAAAATATCCGTCATCTGATCCGTCAAATCTTCTGCTGTACCTCCTAAAAGTGATTATGTTGGTTGAAATACATTTGACAGTCTTTGAATTACAAAAAGTCTGCCACCTAATCATCTGGCTTCATAGGATTAGTTATGGTCCGCGACTCCATTAAAATGCGTATCACATTCTGATGTAGCCTTCATTGCTTATATTTTACATAATACTGCGTGATTATTATGGTAATTTACTGTTTCTGTTTACGCACTAGCACTTTTTGAAAATTAGTATTTTTCACAGCAGAGAATAGCTATTTATTATACGGATATGAATGGTAAATAAGAAAAATGTTTTGGGGTTTATTCTATCCCAAATACATGAAAATAAAATTAGAATACTTCGATATCACCCAAGAACGTGAAATATTGATTGAAATACTGACAAACCTGTTCCCGAAAGGTCGATCTACCGATGAAATTAAAAATTAGCTAGAAATATATCTAAAAATTGAGATGTTTACCTTCCTTCAAAATCTTTAGAAGCCTGATGCCCAATTGGCTAGAGTTCTGACCTTTGGTATCACAGGTTTCGGGTTCGAATTCTGGCGGTGACATGGATGCTTGTGAGTGGTTCGGAATCCACGATAAATTCCAGGTTCCGATTTAATTAGCTAATAAGTGTACACAAATTGACCATAGAGCGATAAGCCACATCAAAATCTTTAACATTACGTAGCCAATTTCATTGCATAAGAAAATTTTGATAATATTCGTAACTTTGGCAATCTTTTATGTATGATCTTATTAATATAGATCGAAGCAATCGTTATAACTAATGCAACTGTTTCATGAAAGTCAGTTACTTAATAATGAAAAATAATACTACATTCTTAATAGTCAAGGAGAAATTCCAATGTTGTAACAACTACCATAAAAATATTGCATTTAGTAGTTGTTCCAGCATACTAAAACGTAAAAAGCTCCTTTTAAAACAAGCTTATCTGTAAATATGTCTGCATTAACTAGTTCATAAAATATTTCTAATAATAAGAGTTTTTTAAAAATCTTATGAAACGTTTAGATTACTTCATCTGATGGTTTTCAAGTATACCAATCACCAAGATTGCTTCCAGAATAAAATTTTAAAGTTCTGCACAACTTCATATGCTATTCATAGAACAATGATGTTGTTTTTAAAAGTCAGGGCCAACAATGAGTCAAGACTTTAAAAAGGAGTATTTTGTTACATGGTTCTGTTTAGTGTACCATGAAGAGGAAGGCATAACCTACCAAGATGTGTTTCATGGATAATTGGACCTATTTCCCTGTCTTACTGGGAAAAGTCCTATCAAAACAATGTAGCTGTCGGTTGCAAGACACTCCCACACATTTAACGTTATTCTTTTTTCTGAAAGCAACAATTGCAAGGCACTGGAATCAAACCTTTGCTATCCTAATCGCTTTGCCATTAAGCTATATTTACCAATGATATATATTTGTTTCGAAATATTTGTGAAATTATATTTTTGTTTTAATATTATTATTCATTCGATTTTGCTTATTCAATAAAAGATACATTTTAGATTTTTTTTTATTTTTGATAATCGTATAAAATGACGTAAACATAAAATTGAAAATAAATCAATACATTTTTCTTCCGCCGTTTTAAGAATATGTCAATGGCAGGATATTTTACATCCGTTGAAGCAAAAGGGCAGTGAATATGCCTTGTCATGATTATGAAACATTGCAGGTTGCACTTTATTACTGAATTGCACTACTTTAAGCAACACTCATTATAACTGAAATGCACTGTATTTATTACGCTTTAAGAATACAATCTATTCAAAAATTTTTAAATTAAGTAAATTCAGAAATTTACAACCTGGCTGAGTTCAGAAGATCGAGATATTATTAGTTCTTCGTTTAATTGTATTTTAATGAAAGATATTTATATTTCAATTCCTTCTATTAGTTCACACTCTCCCTATATATATCTTGTTCTAATTTTCAATCGTTAATAAAATACTTTTTTATTCATCCACTCAATTAATACAGTCTTTTCAAATATTAATTCATTAATTAAATTTAATTAATTAATTTTAGTTTTTTTTAGATTTAAGTTACATGTATCTACTAGATGTAAAAGGAAAATATCAACTTTATTTGTAAAAGACTTTTCTGCAATATAGTGAAAAAAATGTGGGAATTGACTTTAAAAAAATTTTAATTACTTGTTTTTAAATTAGGATGTTGTTTGTTTTTTTTACTAAATTTTTTTTCTCACCTCAGGAAGATGTTTATGTCAGAGATGAATTTGCCTCATTTCTAAGCGTCACAATTTTATACACAACTCCCACAAACTTCAAAAGAATAAATAGAAGTGCCAAAAAAGCATTTTAAAAGCACTTCTAAGAATGGAGAATCGACTATCTTCAAGAAGAAAAATGGTGGATTCGACCTCCTCAAATAAATGGCTCTATTAGCAATGATAAACACCTCGGGACCATACAAAGAGTCATTTGCAGAAAATCCAATGAATCATGCGTCAGGCAGAAAAAAAAACGTGGCTTTTCAGAAAAATTTAATTCATTTCCTTTGAAGTTATGAAATTCTTATACAGTGTCAGACTTTCCTTTTTGCTACTTCTTTGCGTAATTTAGAGCACATTTGTATTATAATTAATTGCAGCGGGATAATTATGGCTAATTTAATTTCTATGTTTTTGACACCTACACCAGTGGTTTTTTAAAATAGGGCTTCCGAGTCTCCAGGGAGGTCACAGAAAAACTTTTCACTTTAATCTTTTGAGTGTAGTTTTGTGAGAAGTCTGACATTGTAGTAAGTACTAATGCAGTGCTAGACTTCCCTTTTTTCTACTTCTTTGCATAATTAAGAGCCTAATTGTATTATATTTAATTGCAATGGGCTAATTATAGCTATTTTAATTCCTATGTATTTAACACCTACACCAGTGGTTCTTAAAATAGGGGTTCCGAGCTTCGAAGGAAGTCAGGCATTTGAGGGCGTGAGAAAAAAATTGTGGAATTTTTACACTTCTATCTTGTTATTATTATCGCGTTAAAAATGAACATTTTTTTTTTTTTTTTTTTTTTTTTTTTATCATTAACTTTTAATTTTCCTTTTGAAAAATTATATTCACAAATTTGAAAGTACTAGTAAACACTTTTTAATTAATTTTTTTTCTTCTAATTATTTTGCTCGTATTTTTTTCTCATATTACATTTATATAACAAAATATATACTTCACACAGTGATGTTTTCATATTCGTTTGCTTATGAATGACTTAAAGAGTTAGAATTTTTATTTAATTTGAAAGGGAGTCGATAAATATTTCAAATTTAAAATGGATCAATGAAATTTTAAAATCTGAAAGGGTGTCGAAAACTAATAAAAATGCAATATCCATTAACCTACACAATGTAGATAAATAGAGGTCGAACACTAATAAAAATACAAGAGCCATTAACCTACATAATGCAGATGAATAGAGGTCGTACACTAATAAAAATACAAGAACCATTAACCTACACAATACAGACGAATAGAGGTTGAAAACTAATAAAAATGCAAGATCCATTAATCTACACAATGCAGATGAACAGGAGTCGAAAACTAATAATGAGATAAGGATCAATAGCCTACATAATTCAAACGTAATTATTTTATGTGAGTTTTACCATGCTCCAAAGTATTATAGCAGCTCGATGGCCAATCGGCTAGCACTATACATACAGGGACTTGAGATAGGAAAATTGCAATCTTAGCAACAAGTAATTCATGTCAAATTTAAAATACAAACAATTAAACTCATGGAGCAATTTAGTGCGCATTTTAAGCAAAGGTTTGTGGAATAAAAGTTTCTCGTGGGGATCTAGGAAATGAGTCAAAACAACAATTTATACTCTTACTTACTTTCTCCCCATGTATTTTTGTGGAACCACAGAATTCATATCAGAACAACACCATGTTCACACAAGATAACATATTGAATTACTTTATTTACATAAATGACTTTTGATATATTACTAAATTTATCGGTATATTTCATTTTATGGATGGACCATAACAAAAGAAATAAATTTTTGTACGTATTCAGCATAACAATATTATATCACATAGTAGTTTACTTAATATGAAATGGTTTCGAATTTCATATTTTACGAAATATAAAAAGGTCTTACACATCTCCTCCAATAAATCGAAGTTTTAAAAGATCTCCCTCCGACCGCAAACACGATCAGACGGACTTTTGAACCTTTAAAATTCGGTTTTTCCTTCCTATTAGGAAATAAATCAGAAGCCTTATCGAGCGCGAAAAATATCCAATCCGCACTTTTTTTCTCCCGTTTATTTTGCAATCTCGGAAGGAAAAGCGACGGTCATCCAAGAGAAACAACGGATTTTGGTTTTATTCGAACGTTTATTTCGAGAACCATCATTCAAGCACCGAATGTGCTAAAACTGATATCCACGCATACGTAAAGTATCGATACTAGAACATGAGAAATATGTTTTTAGAATAGTTAATCGAAGTATCTCGTTGCAGTAAAGTTTATAGTGACAATCAATTTTAAATAGTAAATATAATTTTCTTACATAAAATTTCAGTTATAACTTCGTAATCAATGATAGAATTTGTGTTAAAATGAGCTTTTTATTAACAAAATTATTAGAAATATTATGATCTTCTGCTGCATTGCATATTGGATATGAGAATAAATTCACAAATAAAAAAGGAAAAAAATTAAATAAATAATAATATATTAAAGGAAGAATAAAAATGTTTCTTAAAATATGAAATTCAGAAACATTTCAAGTTAAGTACAATACTAGTATATTAACTAAATAAAAATAATTAAAATAACAAAATAATATTAACTAAAATAATTAAGTAACCATATTAGCTAAAAAATAAGAGAAATAAATTAACTAAGAGAAAAATTTGAAATTAAGTAAAAATTGTGTAGAAACAAACTTTGGCCGGATAACGGACAGTCTAATATATTAGTATATTAGACCTATAACGGAATCAAGAAGAGGTTCACTTTCAGGTTCCCAGGAACACTTTAATTTTTACTTACAAGCATTATATATATAATGAACTTTGGGTTATTATACAAAGAAATGAAACGTTAGACATAACATTTGATCACACGTGCACGATTAAAACACAAGTACTGTCTATTCCAAAGTCGGAGATTTTCAGAGTTCTCCAGTCTACGTCGAATCTAATTGCCTGGTCTGCGGCAAACATTAATTATCGCACGGCGTGAAAAAAAAATTCCAAGGGGTTCACTTTGAAAAGCACTCAGAAATTCCGACATGTTCAGTCAATTCAGAGAAAAAAGAAAAACAAAACTCTGGTCGATTTGTAGCAGAACTCTCCTTTTTCTACTCCAAAAAACTCCCATTAAAAAATCCTTTAAGTGCTTCCCTTACTTCGCATTAGAGTAGGCATTTCTCAGCTCATGGTCGATCACCAACTCCGGTGGAACAACTCATAGTGTAGTCCATTTTCAATATGTAGTTGTTCTTATCTGTAAAGATCGTCCGGCATTCGCTAATTTTATGAGTCTCATTATACATGAGACCGAATATTTGCTTTCAGATTAGTACAAAACACTCATATTGCTCATTAGTACAAAACACTAATTGTATGTAATATAACTACCCACAACACTTCTTGTCTGCTGTCAAATTTCAGTGATGGGTTGTTATTATGTACTTGTCAAAGAATATACATTCTCTTCTCCTGGGAATATGAGAAAAAATGCTTCGAAACATTATATAACCAATCTGAAATTTTATAAGTAGCAGGACAGCTCATTATGAATAAGGTGAAATTTCAAGCGTAAAATTCTATAGAAACGGATAACTTTAATAGTTGGTGACAAAATATACCTTCTCATTGATTTATATAACAAGTAAACGATTTCTTTTTTTTTATGTTATGTGATTTCCACTCCAAGAACTGGAGTTAAACTACAATATGTGCTTCAAATTATTCATAAGTTATTAATAAATTCATATATGGATCGACTTTTGTATCATACTCTGCCACCATAGTATACCATAATGAGTTTTAAATTGGACAATCGAATATAATCTTATTACAAAACCCTTTTTCAGTCCAACAAAAAGAAAAGAAGCGAGATTTGTTTCTTTCGTGACGAAACAGAACTTTAATGCCCAAAGTCTTTTCACAAAACACTCTTCTTATTTTTTCGCCCTCAGAGAAATATTTTTGTCCTGTTAATGGCGCGTAAGACAACCAGCACTCTATTTTTCCTTCGCGAGAAATATGTTTGATGTTGCTAATTTTTTTTTATTTTAAGGAACACACGAGACCCGTCATTTATTCTGATTATTCTGAAAGCTTGCAACATTCTTGAAAAGTTTCGGAAACAAAAATATTCATACAAGTATCCATACTATTATGAACTGCTAACACGAGATGCAAATTTAGTATGTTTTATTTTTACTAGTTCAAACACGCTACTACTTTCTAACAAACTATAACAATTTGACAAGTACGTAGTAATAAGCGCTTCCTAATTCTTGTCGAATTTTAAAACTTTCATCAAACTCTGTTTTCATGTTGATATAAAATACACTTTTGGAAACTTTTCAATATCTTTTCAAGTTTTTATTCAAAAATTAACTAGTCCATAGCAAAGTTTTGTTATTTTGTTAATTACTTGGTAATCTTTGGTAATATTTCTATTTTTTCTCTTGACTCATTCTACGTTGTTCCCCTTCTAGTTCTTATTTCGGGTCTGGTTTTGGTTCACGGCAACATTTAAATTTTTATTTACAAGCAATATTTATATATACAGAACTCTATTAACAATGAAATGAAAATTAAAGATATAATATAGATGCACAAGTGCAGTTCACTCCAAGTACATACGTTAAGTCTTTATTATCGCACGGCATGATACAAGAAACCACAAGGAGCTTACTTTCAAAACAGACAAAACATCCGGCCTGTTCATTCACTTCAGGTAAAAGACAATACTTCTGGTGAACTCGTCAGAGAACCCTGTTCTTCTCCAAAACTGCCCGTTTAAGAAAGTTCGTCAACAGGCTTGTCAACTTGCATCACTTCTCACTGAGGTAGATCGTTATCTATTACTAATTTTGATGGAACAACGCACTGTACGGCTCACATTCCATCTGTAATTGCTTAGTAATTGCAACCATCTGTAATTGTAATTAAAAGCAGACACTAATTCTATGAGATCTCATTATAGATGATACCAAATATCTGTTATTAGATTTAAGTGACAGGTTATTTTAAAATTCCCGGGGCTTATGGAATTCCAATTTTTTTTCTTTTTTAGGTTGCTGGCACTGTCCTTGACATCTGTGTGAAATTTGACGTCAAAATATTCATTTGTGTTTGAGTTACGCTTGGCTTTGTGAGACGCTAAAACTGATTCCGGCGATTTTTGAAAGGTCTGAATTCATTGAGCAAAGAATTTGCATTACATTTTGTTTGCGGAAACGTATAGAATGCTGCAGAAGGCATTTGGTGAGCAAACTATATGGGAAAGAAATGTTCAGAAGTGGTATAAACAGTTCAAAGAAGGCAGAGAACGCATTGAAGAAGAGCCCTCTGGTAGACATTTCACCTCAACCGACGAAGCTCACGTGCAAAAAATTAAAGATTTGATGCTTGCAAACCGTCGATTTACAATTAGAGACCTTGCTGATGTGGATGGAATTTCAAAATTCCATTTTAAAAGATGTTTTGGGCCTCAAACGCGTCAAATCTCGATTGGTATCAAAAACATTGAATGCGTCAGCTCACACTGCATTGATTCTTCGCCAAAAATGAAACCCATATTGTTCTACAGCCACCGTATTCCCACCGTGCGACTTCTGCCTATTTCCTAAATTGAAAAGACCACTCCGAGGACACCGTTTTGGGTCGATTGAAGAGACTCAACGTGAATCGCCGCTTCCTTTGAAGACCATCCCTGCCGATGACTTTTTAGCATGCATTGATGATTGGAAAAAAAGTTGGCATAAGTGCAATGTGTCCGAAGTTCTTTTTCTATACCAGTGGACAAAGTTAGATGCCCTACGGAAAACTTATTCTTCTGACATATACTTTACAACATTTTGCATATATTGAGTTTTCCTCACTCTTAATTGAGCTCCTGACTATTGTAGAACATCTTTCTAAATGCAAACAATTTAATATATTTAGTAAAAACAGACTAAAATATAAATGCTATGTTTCTAATTTGAGAACTGGTACATGTGTTACGTTTTCAAACCTCTCAGGAATAAAATTTATTTCATATGAATCGATATTCATAAATAAAAATGGCATTGAAAAGAATACAGACATTGGCAAACTTGACTTAGTAGAAGATTCAAATATTGAATAAACATTTAAATGTGCTTTTTCAAAAGAATTTGAATAAATGTCTACAGTTTGAAATAACTTTATTTTATTTTACTAATTTTCAAAAGTATGAAATCAAAAACAATAAAAGTTATATTAACCATCGCACTAATAAAAAAAAGAATTTTTTCCTCACCATTTCGATGAAATAATTTTTTCGCTCATCTCAAATTCCTGCAACTCATAAAAAGAGTTTTGTTGCAGCAATTAGGAGTTCAGATTTAGATTTCTTTTTTCTGTTACTAAGAAATGATGAAAGTTTTTAGAAGAGTCTGAAACCATTTGAACATTTTTTTATTCTTTTAAGGAAAAATGAAAAGTTTTCGTTCCCTTTAGGTTTCTGGAAGGGAATACCACGGCAGGATTAATCATTGTTGGTTTTATAATTTCGAAAATAGTTTTGTTTCACAAAACATACTTAAGCCATGTAGGGTTTTATTCTGCAAAATGCTTTTTAAACTTTAAAACGAACTAATGCTTTCCTTCTGAGGTAGTGAATGATACTAATTTTCATTTTATTTCAATAATTCAAGTAACTTTTTTTCAGACATTCTTATGAAATTGTTAGAACAAAATAGTTGAGACACCGTAAAATAAAAAAGGCTAAGCTTTTATCAGGTAAAAAATTTAATTTACTTCATGAAATTATTTTATGCAACACAAAAGATTCGGAATTTTATAAAAATGTTTCTTTCTTACACACAATAATTTGATTTGTGTCTGATGTTAGGATATAATGTGGGAATTATTTCTGTTCTTCTTCTCTGGAATTAATTCTGAATTATTTCTCTTTTTTTCCAAAATCATTGATATTGGAAAACAAGCATTGTATTGGATAAAATTCAAAAAGATAAAATAATATAAAGTTTCTTTAATTATTCATATAAAGTTTATTATGAATTACAGTTATTTTTCAAGTCATTCTTTTAGCTCAAGCTATACATATATCTTGTTCAAATTTTCAATCGTTCATAAAATACTTTTTATTCATCCACTCAAGTTCAAATACATTTTTTTTTAATTTGTAGGGGATGACACTTGATGTTAATACGGTTTTCTTAAATATTAATTCATTAATTAAACTTAATTAATTAATTTTAGTTTTTTTTAGATTTAAGTTGCATATATCTACCAATAGATGGGGCCAGATAAACTTAAAAAAATGAATGAAAATTATTTATAAAGGACTTTCTGCAATATAGTGAAAAAAAAAATAGAAATTGACTTTAATTTTTTTTTTATATATATTACTTGTTTATTTTGAATTTCAATGTATTGCTCATTATACGAAAAATAAAAAAAAATTGAAATAATTGCAATCTTTGTAATTTTCAAATAATTATTTAACACAAATTAAGGTTATATAAATAATCAGTTTAAATTTGAACATATATTTAATTGTGTTAAACTGAGATTTAAAATTAAAAATATTAGCAATGTGCTGGAAATATACAACATGAGGATTTAAAAGCTATTGTTTACTTTTTATTTATTATTGTTAGATGTTATATAATAAAACTATCGAATCTTATACCTTAAGTTTAGATTTTTCCTTTTTGGTTTCGAAACAATAAATATTTCCTTACTGTATGTTTCTCAAATATTAAATAAATTATAAATCAACATTCTATGGCATTCATTAGTGTGTTCAAACAATTGTAAAAGTGAAACAAAATAAAATAAAGTAAAAAAATAATATTAAAACAAAAATAATGCAAGCATAACAAAAACTTGTTTGAAAATTCAATGATATAAAAGTCACATGCATATTTCTTGTAGATGTTATTGAAATAAAATATATATGAGACTTTATAGGACTTCGAACAGGTTTTCTGTCTAAAGAATACAGGAAATAAATATTTTTAAAATGTTCCATATTTTCTTCTGGAATTTAAAAATTCAATGTCTGATACTTCCAACAAAATTCTTATATATAATATCTTCAGATTCTTCTTCATTGACGCAACAGTCCATGGTGTCCTAAAGCCATCTGCCTACTGCCAGATTTCGAGACAGGATATGTTTATCTTTTTACTTGATAGGTTTGTCGGCCATACAAATATATTAGACCCGGACCTATGGCTTAGAGAGTATCCTGGACACTACAAGTATCCATGACACGACTAGGACTGGAACACAAAACCTGGGGCACCGAATGCCAGGCCAGTGCCAAGTGCCATTGCCGGTAGTGCGAGTGTCAGTGCCGGCCTTCAGACCCCATCTTTAGATTCCCTGATCCTTATAAAGACGCTTATATTTTTTTAATTAATTTTTTCTAATTGAATCTGTAGGAATTTTACAAAATACTTCATCAATAAACAAATATTTCTTTTATATATCCTTATTTTATTATACATAGTAATATTTCTTTGTACATATTCTAATGCTATATTATACAAGGATATATTATTCTTGTAGGATGGATGTCAACATTGCTCCAACACATTATAATGAAATTCAGGTAAGAAAACTCGTTATATTCGCTAGAAAATGCCCATACCCATCATACTCTGAATTCTTTAATTCTTTTCATACAAAACGGACCGTTGACGTTTATCGATAACTTATTCTTTTGTGTACTTATCGGTTTTCTATATTTTTTTCTAGTTGGTTAGATATGAATGGAATAGAACGGAATAAAAAATATTTTTTTTTTTCCTTCAGCTTAATAAATTCTTTTCTGAAGAGGTTGAAAAAGGAAATCATCCACGGAAATTCATGAAAGAAATGGTATAAAGAATAAACGATAGCTTTTTTTATTTTTTGAGGATTAATTTTGGTCTTTTTTTCAGATTCACATTGATAAAATGCTGTTTATTTTAAATAATTTCTCTTATCATGCTCCAATAACAAATATTTTTTCTCTCAACCTATCATCAGCAATATCTCCGTGGAAAAATTTCTTATTTGACAAAAACTGCAGTTAACAACTTTCAGCAGATTAAACTTAATGATATTGATATTTTAAGCTGAGGTTGTAGAATATATTCTTCAACAACACACAAATTAAAAATAAAATTAATTTTAATAATTTTTTAAGTTAAATTTACTTAGGTGAGTTTGAAAACAATGTTTAAAACATTTTAACTTTTAGTTAAAACTATAATTATAATGTATTTAATTTAAACTTAAAGTCGATAACTACTTTTAAGTTTAGGAATTATTTCAACGAAAAATTTTTGATTGCATTGTAAATCTGTTTTAATTTTAAAATAAAGAGACTGCTTTAAATTCTAATAAATAAGTTACTCTTCAAAGTAATTTATGTTGTTACTTGTAATTACTTCAAGTTACTCTTCTCAGTTAAATTTTAAGTTTCTCTTATATAGAACTCATTATAATATATTTTTACTTTATATTATTTCACCTTCCTCAGGGAAAACACTTTCCTAAGTAATTTATATTGTTACATGTAATTACGTGTAGTTACAATTCTAAGTAACATTAAAGTAAATCATTCTTATATTAAAAGTACTAATTATCATAATAAATTTACCTAATTTGATTTCACAAATTTCAGGGAAACACTTTTCTACATTATTTTTTATTTTATTCTCAAATTATTATTCTGCTTTATAGCAAAAAAATTACATTTTCCTTAAGAAATTTCTTACAGCCGTTGTTTTTTTAAGATGATTCGAAACAAATTTTTTTTCAAAATGAGCTTTCCAAAATAATAAAAACTCATTCTTAAACATACAAATAAGAATGAATGAATTAATGCTAAAAAATGCATTCATTTTTTACATGTTTATATTTTTGCTTATACTAACCTTATACCAGTAAAAAAATAAATTTATCTAATCTTCAGAAAACTTTAAAGATGATTTTCCTTTTTTAAAAGAGAATCTTTAGTAGCCACGGAATATTTAATTACATCAATCTTCAGTTCTAAAAACATTGATTTCTGCGGTTATTTGAAAGATGAGTTTTCTCGGTCGTTTTTCGACCACTGCGCTGCCCATGGTGGGATGTTATGCCTGAAATTTCTTTAGTGGATCTGGGAATGTTGAATTACTAACGATTTCGAAATGGCAGACCCATGCGTCTAGCTCCAACTAAGATTCCGAGTTCAAAGTCTGTTAATTCCCGTCGTGCGGTCATCATCACGTCAAAACCTCTTCACATGAATAACTTGAACAAAAATGAAAGCTGTGCGAAAGCACTGCGCATTTATACCTGTTCTACGCGATGCTACTGCCTTCTGAAAAGTTGCTATATCCCATGACTTTTGTCAAAATGCTCTTCACCGGGAGTTTTAGATATGTTTATCTTGAGGAGTTTTCTTTAAGTTAACTATTAAGAAAAAAGATGTAAAAAAAAGTACAGAAAAAAAAAGGTTCATTATACCTCTCAAGGATGAATAAGCTTCACGGAGATATTCTAACAGAAAAAAAAGTCTCTCCTTTCAGAAAGCGCAACAATAAGATAAGTTCATCAGGAAGCTTTGTGTTCCGCATTATCTTCATCCCGTGAAGCTTTCTATCAACAGAGATTGTAATTATCCCGAGAGGATAGGTATAAAATGAATCTTTGCGGCATCTTTTTCCACTCAAAGATTGGAAAAAGATGCCGCAAAGATTTTCGACAGCGCGATGCAGGATAAGAAAATCTCTCAGTCATTATAAATAACTTTGTCCCAACAACGAAAAGGAAAGTTTGTGTTCTTTACTGGAGAACCATTAAAACACCGATGCGCAAAACTTAAACAAAAACTTTTATTTCCTTGTATTTAAAAAAGAAATTACCTGGAGATAGGAAATTCAGAATGCAGAGACTTTATTTTGTACTTATGCATAACAGCATATTAACGCATAAATAAATAGAGTATGGAATTATACAAAAAAAAATATTAAAAATGCTTATCTGGCAAAGAAGGAGAACTACAAACAGATATCTGTTAGTAAGAGATATAACTTTCTTTAATTGTAACTATTGCTCGGCTCCTTAATCAACATCTGATTTATAATTTGTTGCGAAGGGAAGTGTGTCAATTTTTCAATGAGCATCTATTTCAGTTGTCCTGTGCTGGGTGAGGTTGCGAGGCTGACCACTATCAGCATTTCTTACATTTGTGCAATGGCCGGACAGCTAAGTATTTGGCTCTGCGGCATTTGGTACCGCAGGCTTCTGATTTGAAATCTCGCTGTGTCGATGTTTGTCCTTGGTTTGGCATCCACGCTAAATTGTTGGCCCATTTTAATTAGCCCACAGTTTGCAAAAAATGACAGTATAAGGACAAGCCAAACTAAATTTTCAATTGTGACCATGGTTAGAATGCTTTCTGAGATTATTAAGGGAAAGATTTGTCACTCAATTGCGTTTTTCCCATGACACGTCCCCTCCCGTTATCTGTTACGTCTTATTCCTGATATTTGCATACATCGCTATTTAATTTGGTTTTCGTTGTACTGATCACAAAAAAAAAGAAAAAAAAACCTTTTTACAATTGTTGCCTTCTATCCAAGGCTTAAAAATTACATCGTTGTTTAGATTTTACACGTCAGTGTTGTTGAGTGCAGTAATTGCTTAATAGTTTATTTTTTAAACATACAAAGGTTTAAAATACTTTTCAGCCTCCCAAATATATTTTACATGAAATAAATTGTTTATCGTTTAAATTGGTGTTAAATGATCCCTCCCTCATTTTTCTCCCAGGTGATTTCTTGCAGAGTTTTTAAAAAAATTGTAGCTTTTGAAAAAAATTAGTTTTTTGCATGGTGTGTTTATTCAGGTAGAGCTCCCTCAGGATCAGCGGGACTAATTGTTGGGCTGCTCTCTTTTTGTCTACTGCTCCAACGAAACTCATGGGTGCAGAGCATTGATCTGCGCATCTGAACTTTACCAGGGCTTCTCATCTCGATTCTCAGTCACCTTTTGCTGCCAAGAGAGGTTAAAGGTTTTTTTTATTGTTTTTTTTTAAAAAAGAGGCTTATGAAAACGGAAGGATTGAGTTCAATTCTTTCAGTAAAAATAAATCATTTATTTGTTAATTGATGCAAGACTATCCTAGAAACATATTTATCTTCGGGCAAATATGTTTTATACAAGATTTTATTAATTAAAAATAAATTACCTCTATATATAAGACACAAAAAAATCAGTGCCAGGTTTTGTTAGCAAAAGTTAGGCTTTAATGGAAAGCGATCGAATTATTTTTAAGCACTACAACAGATACTATATTTTATATGAAAATGTATTTTATGTGTTAAAATAAGTACAATTATAATTTTAAAAATTATTTTGGTGTGCATTTTTTTTTTTTGTATTTCGTACTAGAAATATTCATATTAAATCTAAAGTAATTTAAGCTAATGAATATCACTCATTAAATGATATATAACAATATACCGTAAGAATCTAATATGCACATTATAAAACAATTCCTCCAAAGAAAAAAAATAAATCGCTAGGCAATATTATAAAACAAGCTTATCATAATATAATACCTTAAGAAGAAAATTTATGGTCGGAATTGTAAGAATCTACGAAGGCACTTCGATTAATCTTAAACCATTTTAATTAATGAATTTATTTTAAACTCTAATTAGATACACAATAGCGGTTTTTCTTTTTATAAAAAAAAACACCAAAGAGGTTATTTAACAAAAGCGCTAGGTATAATGGAATAAATGCTATCTAGTGGTGTTTGGATATTTACTTTGTAATCTTATCTTCATTTTCATTTTTCAGATGTATAAATATTTCTTTAAATGCAAATATTTACTCCTACTAACCTACTTAAAAAAGATATAATGAACTCCTACTTAACTCCTACTTAAAAAGGTTCATTATACCTCTCAAGGAAAGATAAGCTTCACCGAGATATTTTAACAGAAAAAAAAGCAGAGTCTCTCCCCTTTCAGGAAGCGCAACAATAAGATAACTTCATTGGGAAGCTTTGTGTTCCGCATTATCTTCATCCCGTGAAGCGTTTTATCAACACAGTTTGTAATTATCCCGAGAGGATAGATATAAAAGCAAATATCTCGTTGAGTGGGAAAAGGTGCCATAAAGATTTTTGATAGCGCGATGCAGAATTATAAGATCTCTCAGTTATTATAAATAGCTTAGTCCCAACAATGAAAAGGAAAGCTTGTATTCTTAACTAGAGAATCAATAAAACTCTGGTGTGCAAAACTTAAGAACAATTTTTTTTACAATTTTTCCGAAAGAAATCACCTGGAGATATTAAATTCAGAATGCAAAATGCATTATTTTGTACTGATGAAAACAGCATATTAATGCATAAATAAATAGAGTACTTACGGTATGGTATTATACAAGAAACAAGTTTTAATGAAAGAATAGTGTTTGTAAAAATGTCGATCTGGCAAAAAAAGAAGAACAACAAATAGATGTCTCGTAGTAAGAGATGCGACTTCCTTTACGTACAACTGTTGCTTGACACCTTCTCTTTTTATTCAACACTAAATTTTCCCTTAGTTTCTGAGGGAGGTGTTCCCATTCCTCAATAACCAACTGTTTCTGTTGTATTGTACTGGGTGGGGTTACAGGACTGAGCACTCGTCAGCCTTTCTTACAGTTTCCAGGGAACTCTGACTAGCCACTTCTTATTATATCTTCTTTTTTTAGAAGTTGCTGAACAACAGGAATTCGATGTGGCACAGTGTTATCATCCATAGAAACGAAGTCTGCACCAATAGCATTTCAAAACTGATGCACATAGGATAATTACTTGTTCACAATAGTTTCTTTTTTCAGTATTCACTTCACCTGCTCCTTATATTGATTCCTCAGACGACTAAGAGAGGACTCTTGCCCAGCTTTTAGTGGGATAACCCGTTTCCTTGCCTCACTCCATATCTGCTGTCGTTGAGAAGTGGCTAGCCTGTGGCATTTGGTGCCACAACCACCAGGTTCGAATTCTGGACGAGGAGTATTAATTGGTGGATAGGAATCCGTGTTAAATGGTAGGTTCATGTCTAATTAGCCCAAAGCGAGCAAATACCTAACCGTAGAGCGACAAACCAAACCAAACCATACCAAACTTACAGTTGCACCCGTGGTTTGAAATGCTTTTCGAGCTCGTTAAGAGACATACATCATTACGTTTGTCATATTACACATCCCCTCAATTTGCCTATGACATCTTGTTATCATCTCATTATTGAATTTGATGTATATGGTAATGATCGCGAAAAAAAATAATTTTCTACATTCCGCTACTATCCAATGCTTAAAAATTACATCGTTGTTTTGATTTTGCACCTCGGTGTTGTTGAGTGCAGCAATCGCTTAATAGTTACTTCATTTTTTAAACATACAAAAGTTAAAAAACTTACCCACCCTCCCAAATTGATTTGCGTGAAATAAATTGTTGATCGTTTAATTTGGTGTTAAATGATCCCTTCCTAATGTTTCTCCCATGGACTTCTTACAGAGGTTTTAAAAAAAAATTACTGCTTAAGTTTTTCGCACGGTGTGTTTATTCGGTAGAGTTAATCTCTATCAGGATTACCGGGCCTTAATGTTGGACTGTTCTCTTTTTGTATATACCTCCAACGAAACTCATGGATGGAGAGCATTTATCTGCGCATCTAAACTTTACTGGGGCTTTTCATCACCTCTCGATTCTCAATCTCCTTTCTCGGCAAAAAGTGGTTAATTTTTGCTACTGAAGGATTCAGTTCAATTCCTTCAGAAAAAAATAAAGCATTTATTTGTTGATAGATGCAAAGACTATATTAGAAATATATTGTGTCTGCGAGCAAATATATTTTTTGCAAGAATTTAATGATTAAAATTAAATACATCAGTTATGAGACGTATAAAACAAATCAGTCCCAGGCTATGGCAGGATAGGTTGGGCTGCAGTGGAAAATCGTCGAATTATTTTAAACACTCTAAATATTATCTTTTACAGGAAAGAAATATATTTTTTGTATTAAAATAAGTACTATTAAAATAAGAATAATAAAATATTTAAAAAAAGATTTTGGTGTGCATTTTCTACAAATAAGCGACCTTTCGATTTTTCTTGTATTTCACAGTAGAAATATTTATATTAAATCTAAAAGAACATGGTAAAAATTTTGTAAGTAATTTAACCCAATAAATATCATACATTAAAAGATAAATAATAATATTCCCTAAAACTCAAATGTTCAACTTATAAAAAAAAAATTCCTAAGATAAAAATAAATCGCTATGCAAAAAAATAAAGCAATATATTCTTTCAAGGAATGTTACGTTTATTTCGTTTTTCAGAACTAACAAAAATTACCTTTTTATAGAACCTCTCACGTTTTATTAATACAGAAGCAATTGCAATTTTTTTATTAATGTAAGGGAATTCCTTACTTAGTTTTCTTATTAAGTTACTATTTAAATGTGACGATACTATCTAAATAAACGTTTTTATACACATATTACATTTATAAGAACATTTAATATTATAATAAGCAATTCAATTCTGTTTTGAAATACTTTTCATTCACAAAATTAGAATGCTTCTATACAATTCGTATTCCATTTCAGATTCAATTTTCCCTAGTCAATCTTATTATCTATTCATATATCCGTGGAAAATTGAAATTGCTTTCGAGTAACACGCTGATCCTCATAATAACAGTTCTATGGAAAATGGATCGTTATCCTCAATCTGCTGCTATTTTCGCATGCATTTATTCATCACACATCTGCTTTGTATCTAACAGATAACAAGTATCCGTATCATTTGTAGGGCTTTGGTTGAATAGCAAAATTTTCCTTTGTGTTAACATTCAAATAATTTTTTTTATATAAATCGAATATTTTGTTACTTTTATTTAAAAAGAAATGCTTGTTCAAAATTCACTTGAATTATTTTGAATAAACAAAGTGGTTAAATATATAAATGCAATCAAAACGTGAAAATGTTTTTAAGAAAAACATTATAATACTGGACTTTTTTATCTAATATAAGCTTGGAATTAAATCATAGTTACAATAAGAAAAATCTACGTAAAATCTCAACAACTATTTTACATGTTACAGTATCATAAACTGTAAAATGTAAAATTGCAGTATAATACAGTAACATTTAGAGTTGAATTTAAAATTTATAATTTAGAAATAATGTTTTATAGAGCCGGAAAAAAATTCTACTATGACTGACACAGATACAAATTAAATTGCAACCCAATTTTGTGTGAAAAAATTCAAAAATTTTACAACAAGGTAAAACGTAATAAAATTCAAATGGAGAAATACGAAAGGACATGTTTTACAAACAGAAATTGAAAGAGAATTAATAAAACAGCCGAAGAAGGGGAAGATAGGTTTACAAGGGAAATAAAAACTTGAAAGAAACTGAATGATAGGAACATTTGAATGGAAAATTTAACTATATCGGTGGGTGTGTTTAAAGCATATTAAAATAAAATTTGTTATAATTTGATTTTTGAATACGACTCATCTAAGGGATAAATCTCGTAAGTTGAAATTTGCATGGGACTAAGTGACTTCATCTTCATTCCCAATCCTTCTACGTTGTAAAACCATTCATGAATACCTTTTATTTCAACTGAATCGATGTTTAAATAAAAAAAGTCACATCGTAAAGAAAACAGACATCTGCAAACTTGACTTAATTGAGAATTCAAATCTTGAGTAAACTTTTTAATGAGTTTTTTCGAAAGAATTTGGATAAATGTCTACAGTTTTGATTAATCGGATTTTGTTTTAGAATTGCAAAAGTATGAAAACAAAAACAATAAAAATTATATTACCATAATACTGAAAAAGAAATAACTTTTTTCAGAGCAATTTGATGAGATAATTGTTTCTTTCATTTCAAATTCCTCCAACTCAGAAAAAGTGTTTGTTGTAACAATTAGGAGTTCAGATTTAGATTTCTTTTTTCTATTACAAGAAAAGATGAAAGTTTTTAGAAGAGTCTGAAACCATTCAAACTTTTTTATTTCCTTTAAAGAAAAATTACTTAAGTTTTAATTCTTTTTAGTTTTCTGAAAGAGAATACCACATAAGGATTAATCACTGTTTTGTTTTTATAATTTCGAAAATAGTTTTATGTCACAAATCATACGAACGTGATACATGGTTTCATTCTGCCAAATGTTGGTTGTTTTCTTTAGCTTTAAAACGAACTATTGCGTTCTTTTCTAATATAATGAATGACACAAAATTTAACTTTTATTTATTTCAATAATTTAAGTAAACTTTTTTTCAGACATTTTCATAAAATTGTAAGACCGAAATATTTGAGCCACAGTAAAATAAAACAGGTTTCTTTTTTCATAAGGTAAAAAATTAATTTACTTTATGAAATTATTTTATCCATCACAAAAGATTTGAATTTTTATAAAAAATATTTCTTACTTATGCACAAGAATTATATTTGTATCGGATGCTAGTATATTCTATGGAGCATTATTAAATCCATTAAGAAACCCATAAAAATCATTGATATTAAAAATCCAACATGATATTAGATAAAATTTATGGGGGTCTTGTAATTACTTATAGATACTCTTCTAAATAATTTAAGCTGTAAATTGTAATTAGTTCCAGTTACTCTTCTAAGTAAAATTTTAAGATTCGCTTATATAAAATAGCCAATTATAATATATTTTTACTTTATATTATTGCACCTTCTTCAGGGATTCTTCAGTTTATTACTCTGCTTTATAAAAAAAAATTACATTTTGATTATGGTTCGAACTAATTTTATTTAAAAATAGCTTTCCAAAACAATAAAAGTTCACTCTTGGGATGTTTAAATATTTCTTTAAAATGCAAATATTTATTCATACTATCTTTCTACAAGTAAAAAATAAACTTATCTAATCTTCAAAAGACTTTAAAGATGTTTTTCCTTTTTTTAAAATAGTGTCTTTAGTAGCCATGGAATATTTAATTACATCAATCGATAAGAACGTCAAAATGCTCTTCACCAGGAGTTTTCGATATGTTTATCTTGAGGAATATTCTTTAAGTAAACTATTAAGAAAAAAGAGCACAGAAAAAAAAGTTTCATTATACCTCTCCAGGAAAGATAAGCTTCACCGTGATATTCTAACAAAAAAAAAGGAAGAGATCTCCCCTTTCAGGAAGCGCAACAATAAGATAAGTTCATTAGGACGCTTTGTGTTCCGCATTATCTTCATCCCGTGAAGCGCTTTATCAACAGAGATTGTAATTATCCCGAGAGGATAGATATAAAAGGAAAGAGCTCTTTGAGTAGAAAAGGATGGACGTGAAAGTTTTGGACAGCGCGATGCAGAATTATAAGATCTATCAGTCATTATTAATAGCTTAGCCCTAACAATGAAAAGGAAAGTTTGTATGCTTAAATCAAGAACCATTAAAACACTGGCCTGCAAAGCTTAAGCAACGACTTTTTTTGGCGTATTTCCGAAGGAAATCACCTGGAGATATGAAATTTAGAATACAAAGATATTATTTTGTGCTTATGTAAACAGCATATTAATGCGTAAACAAATAGAGTGCTTACGGTAAGGAATTATACAAAAAATATTATAAAAAAAATGCTTATCTGGCCAAGTAGAAGAACAACAAACCAATATCTCAATGTAGGAGATATGACTTCCTTTAACTGCAACTATTGCTTGCACCTTCTCTCCTTACTCTGCATCAGATTTTCCCATAGTTTCTGCGGGAAGTGTGCTCATTTCTCAATGATCATCTATTTCATTTGTTCTGTATTGCGTGGGGCTGACTACTATCAGCATTTCTTACAGTTTTACAGCAGCCTGAAGGCCAGGTGGTAGCATTCTGGTCTTAGGTACCACGGGTTACATGTTCGACTCCTGTCAGTGGCATGAATGTTTGCTCGTGGTTCGGAAGCCACGTTAAATTGTTAGGACAGGTCTATTTAGTCTAAAGTGGTCAAAAATGAGCCATAAGCCAAACTTATAGTTATGCCTGGGTTTGGAGTGCTTTTCGAGAACATTAAGGGAAATTTTTTTCCATCAATTATGTTTGCCACATTACATGTGTCATCACACTATCTATCCTCTCACACTATATATCCCCTCACACTATTACACATTTTTTCCTGACATTTGCACACAAATCATCTCGCTATTTAATTTGTTGTTCACTGTACTGATTGCAAAAAAAAGAAAAAAAAATCCAGAATTCAAGCTACTATCTAATGCTTACAAATTGTATTGTTGCTTACTTTCTGTACGTCAGTGTCATTGAGGGCAGGGATTGCTTAATAGTTATTTCTATTTTTTAAACATTCGCATCCAACCTTTTTTAGGGTTAAAAAATGTATCCATTCTCCCAAATTTTTTTTGCATGAAATAAATTATTTATCGTTTAACTGTGGTGTTAAATTATACCATAGATTGAATCAATTCTGGTTTTTTTTTTTTCTTTTTTCTTTACATACTGTTAGTATGGAAAGAGCTAGATGCAACTCAAAAGTTCGTCTTAGAATTTAATTTCGAAAAGAATGAATTAACTTCATTTTACTAGGGAAAAATTTCAATACTTTTGAAATCCTCTTATCTATATTTTCGTTTGACGATCTCATTCACAGTATTAAGACAAGCAACACACTAAATGCTTCGTATTACTTTCTCAAGTTGTATTCTAGCTTATACAAAGCAGAAAACTTTAGTTCGAGTTCAACAGCAATGGCTCAAACTCAGATGCGTCACAGCGCCCTCTAGCGTTACAGTTTCTACGTAAGCAACTCACCCAGACAGTTGGCAAATGGGAGAACATTATTGTCTGTTCCCGACAGGTTTCATATTTTCTCAATAACTTGAGATATAACGAATTGGTTAATCAAGTAAAATATATGAATGGACCACTGATGTTTCAATAAACAATAAAACATCGAATCTAGTTTTAATAACTCAGCTACGGCAGCCACAAGTACAATACACTAAAACAATAGAATATTATATCCACAATAAGAATATAAATTTGAATAGTGGGGAAGATATTATAATTTTATTCTACTGCATAAAGTAATAAATTTTGTTACGTGTTATGAAGAAATAAAAGAGAAAATGCAAGTTTATCATTATTCAAAATGGCAAAAGTAATAAAAATTAAATACATGTAGACGAAATTGTTTTTAAAATTTACATAATATTTTTTAAAAACTATATGACAAATCAATATACCATAAGAAACGTTGAAAATAGTCAAGGAAACTGGCCAAGAACACAAAAAATATAATTAGGCAGTGGAGCATAATAAACAAAAATGGCAATTCAGCAAAACGTATTAAAAATTTATCTGGCGGTCATTTCTTTTCCGTTAACATTATTTTATATGAGTATGTTAGCAAGTCATTTGTGGTTAAAAATCATTTAGAGTGTTTTTTTGCAATTTTTTTTTTAAATTAAGAGCTTTCAATTTAGTTATTGTTTGATAGTAGAATATTTATTATTAATTTGATTTTTTTGAGTCTAATATTTTGATTTCCAACAAATAATTCATTTCAAAAAAATACTTTTTTAAAATCAGTTTTTAACAGGAAATTAGAGGATTTTAATTTTTTTCAAAATATCCTAGTCAATACTAGTAAAGCGTCTCAACCGGGCTTTGATTCCTTTTATAAGGGCCAAATATCCACCAGAAATATTCCTCCTCTCGTTCTGTTTCCAGGAAAATGAATGGATGGAAGTAGAAACAAAAAGTTATTCGGAAAAGGATCGAGTCTACTACTTTATCCTCCGCCCACGCTAAAAAGTTTCAGACAACTGCAGTTTAAATGAAAAAGTGATGCCACATTGAATCCAATTTCATTGGTTGCTTATCAATTAAAAAAAAATGCTAGCAATATTTATATATTTATGATTGAGTACCATTTTTCAATTCTTCAACTTGTATGGAAACTGTATGCAGTTCGAAGATGAAATTCAGAGAGGAGCAGAAAGGTTGTTTACTTTGAAGACGTCTGAAGATTGCGATGCGGGTCGTAAAATGCCATAAATAGGTATTGAAAAGATTGTTTCACGCACAAAAAGTAAAGTGATTTTTTTATTAATTTTTCTTTTTCTTTTACTGTTCAACAGAGCAATAGTTTGATTTATTTTAAATTCCAAGACGTATTGAAGTGTTTAATTTTTTTATTACTGAAGCCTTTTTGCTAATTTAATATATTTTTGCGTTTTAAAATACATTAAGATTTTGTAAGATAAAGAAGTATATCTTGAATAACACCTTAAAGTTCTTTATAATATTGCATAAACTGCATGAATGCATAATACGGCATGCTCAAATTGTATAATTGCATAATACGGTATTTAGAAATAGATTTCATGAAATTAAATGGAATGGAATATTGTGTTTAACTAGTGATACAACTGTGTTGCTGTACAAGAGACTGTAAATAAAGAATAATAAGTAAAATGACTCTCATGTAGGTTTGACAAGTCATTTGAAACCTTTTGCAAACACCAAATTAAATTTTTTCCAAAACGATTAATATTTTCCAAACCAAATTAAAACCATTTGCAAATCAAACTAAACCTTTTGCAAACCAAATTAAACCTTTTACAAATGAAATATAACCTTCTCAAAATTTAGATTTTATTTATACATTCACCCTTATAAATGCATATACATACGCACGTAAATAAATATGTAGTTGCAGTTGAGGATAGATGTATATTTAAGTATACAGTGGGTAAAAAAAGTATTGGCAATTGCCTTAATTTATTCATATTGACAAATAAATAAATTGTTATGCAATTTTAGCTGTCGTAATTAAATGCAAGACATCTTAGATAAAAAAATAGTAGAAATTTTATTTTACTTTGCATTTTCTACGATTTTTTCTTTCAAAAACGAAAATTTCCATGTCAAAAAAGTATTGTCAAAGTTTTAACTGCTATGCAAATTTTGTTACATTGAAGTCACGTGTTTCGACTGATAAGAAACTCTACCGGTATAAAGTCTGCAAAACTACTCCAATAGTGTCTATACATTATTTTGCGATTACTGCAGTAAAATTACTTCGAAATCGAAGGAGTTGGACGTTCGTGTTAAAAATACGATCAATAGGCTCAGAAATGAAGGTTTAATTTATCGTGCTATAGGACTTCAGTTCAATATAAGTTTATTTACTGTCAGAAGTGTTGTAAAAAAGTTCAAGGAAACAGGATCAACGGAAAATAAGACTAGAAGTGGACGACCTCGAATATTTTCTACAAGAGAAGAACGTGTCATTATTAACAAGGTTAAGAAAAACCCTAAAATAAGTGCACCCCGGATAATTAGAGATGTTGATTTCCCTTGGCAAAAGACTTTCAGCGCACAGACTGTACGGAATGTTTTACACGAGAGAAGTTATTATGGAAGAGCAGCTAGAAAGAAACCATTCATCTCGGAAATAAAGAGGAGAAAGAGGTTAGATTTCGTAAAATCCCACGTTGATTTATCTGAAGAGTTTTGGAACACAGTTATTTTTTCCGACGAATCAAAGTTTAACATTTTCGGCAGTGATGGACGACGATATGTGTGGAGGAGGCCAAATACTGAATTGGAAAAGCAACATTTAACTGCTACTGTAAAACAGGCAGCGTCTTAGGAGGTCTTGTGGAGGCAGCGTCTTAGTTTGGGGCTGTATGGCAGCTAATGGAATTGGCAACCTGCATTTTATTGATGGTATTATGACAGCACGTACATACATTGACATTTTGCGCCATTAGTTAAAAATCAGTGCCCAAAATCTTGGCTTGGGAACATCATTCGTTTTTCAACAAGACAATGACCCCAAGCATACAGCGAATCTCACCCGTGAATTACTCTACAATGCTCCTCGCCAATTAAAAACCCCACCTCAATCGCCTAACATCAATCCAATTGAAAAATTTATGGCACCTGCTGGATCTAGAAATCAAGAAACATAAAATTTCAAGTAAAGACGACCTCAAACGTTTACTCTTGCAAGAGTGGCACAAACTTCCCAACAGTACAACAAATACCTTAGTTTCCTCTATGATAAATAGATTACAAGCTGTTATAGATGCAGAAGGTATGCATACAAAGTGCTAAACATATACTGATTTTAACATAGCTCATAATTTTGTCAATATCATAATTTTGCCAATACTTTTTTTATCATGTAAATTTTGGATTTTCTCGTAGATTTTGACTAAAAAAATATTTAAATGAAAATTTCGTTACATTTGTTTGTCTTTTCTCCTTCTGTAATCGCTATGTTAAAATAAAATTTGTAAACATACTTTGTTAGCAAATATGATCATTTACAGGCAATTGCCAATACTTTTTTATCCACTGTACATCTCGATTCATGGCAGTACATCATAACTCTAAGAGAAATACATATTTTGATGTACATATACATATACGTCTTTATAAACATCTACATGTACAAATATTAACCTATAAAAGAAATCGTAAGTTTGGGAAGGTTAGAATTTGATTTCTAAGGTTTAATTTGGTCTACAAAAGGTTGAATTTAGTTTCCAAAAGGTATACTTAGTTTTCCAAAAGGCTGGATTTGATTTGCAAAAGGTTTAAAATGACTTGTCAAGCGTACATATAAATTTTTCAAGTGTTGTAGAATGCAATTTAAGAGAGAATTTTTAGTTACACTTTTTTGTTATCGAAAACATGGAATAAGATATTTTAGATTTCATTTTTTATTTTGTTCATTGTCCGATCCAAAGCCAACAACATTTTAAGAAAAAGCAATTCCAACAAACCAAAATCTTTTTAATGAAATTTACATCGAATCTATATGGCATGGAAAAGTATTTGAAATAATTATTCAAGTACAGGTTTACAATTTAGTTTTTCTAAGCTTCTTTAGCGAATCTGTATCAATATTTGCAGCCTACATGTTTATAAATTTATTTTAATTACGCTAGTAACAATCATGTCTTTTTCATTTATTTGTATTATTTTTCTCTGTAACAAAAAACAACGCCAAAATATGCTCTTTCAAGGAATGTTCATTTCTGTAACCCAAAGAGTTAACCTTTTTATAAACCCTCTCACGTTTTTCTAGAACAGAAATAATTATACTTTTGTTTATTTATGTAAGGCAATTTCTTACTGAGTTTTCTTATTAAGTTATATTTAAATGTGTCGATATTATCGAAATAAACGTTTTTATACATATATTACATTTATAAGAAAATAAGAAAGAATAAGAATTGTAATAAGAAAATTCAATTCTAGTTTGGGATACTTTTTTATTCACAGAATTAGAATGCTTCTATACAATCGTATTCCATTTTAGATTCAATTTTCCTGAGTCAGTCTTATTATCTATTCATACATCCGTGGAAAATTGAAATTACTTTCGAGTAACACGCTGATCCTCATAATAACAGTTCTATGGAAAATGGATTGTTATCCTGAGGCTGCTATTTTCGCATGCATTTATTCATCACACATCTGCGTCGAATCTGGCAGATAACAAGTATCCATATCATTTGAAGGGGTGGAGAATTTTCCTTTGTGTTAACATTCAAATAAAGATTTTTTTTTTATAAATGGAATATTTTGTTACTATTATTTAAAATGAATAATTTTTCAAAGTGAAATTGAATGATTTTGAATAAGCAAAGTGGTTAAATGTATAAATTTAATCAAAATGCGAGAATCTCTTTAAGAAAGATATTATAATACTGGGTTTCCTATCTAATATAGATTTATAATTAAATTGCAGTTATAATAAGTAAGGCCTATATAAAATCTCTCGAGCTATTTTACATTCGAGTTTTATGAACTGTAAAACGTAAAATAGCCAGTATAAAATAGTAGCATTTACAGTTGAATTTAAAATTATCTAATAAAGCTGTAAAAAAATTCTACTATTATTGACACGTATAAAAATTAAATTACAATACATTTATATATGTTAAAAATTCAAAATTTTATAACATAAGCTAAAAGCGTAATGAAATACAAAAGAAGGAATACAGAAAGACAAGTTTTACAAATAGAAATTGAAATAAAATTAATAAAGCAACCGAAGATAGATTTAGATAGGAAAAAAACTGGAAAGTAACTGAATTATTAGAACATTTGAATGTAAAATGTACATTTATTCAGTACGTTTTAACTCCCTTGAATTACAATCCATGTTAGACGATGGCCTCCTACCTAATGGCACATTCGCCATAAGAGATGTTTTTCTTTTTACGGATTAGGGTTTTCAGAATAGAATTAGTGTGACTGAACTACTGAATAAAATTAGAGTACTACATTAAACTACTAATTGAATTGGAGTACTACATTAAACTACTAATAAAATTAGAGTACTATACTGAACAACTCGTTCCTATATTTCTGAACCAAGAGTTGAGTTGTATAAATGGTTTTACTCCATAGAGAAAATATTAAAAAATTTTATACTAGTAGTTCTTATTAATGTATAATGCTTTTTAAATGTATTTGCTCAAATATAAGTTTACTATTTAATTTGCTTTAAATAAAACCATCTAAATGAATGTTTTTTCAACGAAATTTAATTCAATATACATTTATACATTTTAAAATATACAATTTTCATAACTGAGTTTATATTTTTTTTAAAAAAAAGGAGAGTGAAGTCTTAAAAATGAAGGTTTTCCTTAAAAAAGGAAAAAAAAATAATCTGCTTCAGTAAATAGATTCTTTTTCAAAGCCGCAATAGGACCATAGTGGGACAAGGCTATCTACTTATTGGATTCTGAAACATGAGATGTTTTAAATTTTATGGGGTAGGGTTGTCAGGCCTACAATCATATTAAAATGGGGTCTGTTGGTCGAGTGACTAGCACTCTGGCGCTCGGTACGACAGGTTTCGGATTCGAGTCCCGGCGATGACATGGATATTTGTAGGGGTTGGGAATCAAGTTTAAGCCGTAGGTCCCGGTCTCATATGACCGTTGGCGTCACAGAATCCAATGAAACTTCTAACCCACATCATTCTCTAAATTTAAGTGGGCAACTCAGCTCTAGGCACACTGATATGGTATAGAAGTCGTACTTAAACGAGACCTACGGTTTAAAAGGGACCATGAACCACTACAAACATCCATGGCACCGCCGGGACTCGAGCCTGAAATATGTGGCACCGAAAGCCAGAGCGCTAGTCCTTCTGCCATCGGTCTCCAATAAATAGATTTCATAAAAAAAAATAGCTTTACAAAAATAAATGATTTCATAATTTTTTCAAATTCTTTAATATTTTTTTTCTTTTGTTCATATACCCTTTGAATTATAAACTTATTAAAACTGTATTTCACACTTACATGTTCCCATGCATGATATCCTACTGCAGAGGAATTTATCTTGAAGGCCAAATAAACGAAAATGGTAAAATCCTGTGGCAGATGCTAGGAATACCATTCTGCCAAGCAGTAATTAATGTCATGGTCATATGAGATAAAATGAGAATTTTTCAGACATTGGGCAGATCATGATGATTACACGATTCAGCAAAGCAGTTAGGAAACTGCAATCATTTCACCAGTAAACGATATACAGTAATTAGCACTTGTCTAATGTGATTGCTGCTGTTCTAACAACTATCCGGTGGAAAGGAAATTATCCGGTTTAAAGTCAGCTGCCGACCAATCGATTATTTGTCAGAGTGCTAGACAAATATACGGGACGCAATGCAATTTTGAAAGAGAAAAGTTTAATACTAATTAAGAAATATTTTTCTGTTCTAATTTTTCTTTTGATATTATATAATTTAAAATTTGAATTATTAAAAATTAAATTTATTTTTTTACAACTAAAACTCTTCTATTACACCGCTGTGTTTGAATCCGTCTGATTTGGCCCCTTGCCAATTTTCCTCGGGATAGTTGCCGAATTACAACAGAGGAAAATCAAATCGTGGCAGATGAGATCATTGATGGTAAATAGGAGTTCGTGCATATAGACAATGAATATCTTGAAGGTGCATCAGGACGGTTACAATCATATCACCCATGTATGGGCCCCTTTCTCGAAGAGGAGTTGATATCTAATTTTCCCTAGAGGCAAGTCCGGAGAATGAGACACAACCACCATCAGTAGAACTCTTAAGATTACTCTCCTTGGCCAGCTCATCTGGAAGGTCATCATCTTTTTTCTTCTCATCCGGAAACACCTACACGTGACGGAACACACTGAAATATATATTATTAAGAAGACCATTCAAGTAATCCAAAAGCTGAACATTATTCATCATCGGTTCAACACCATGTTTCTATAATTAAGACAAGTGCTGAATAGAGTTTCGGCTATAGTTCAGAATCCAATTTTCAGTATTGACACCCTCATTCACTCACTAATTCAGATCCTCCACAATAGCTATGAGAATAGCTAAAAATACCTTGTTCGTGCACATAGACAATGAATGAACCTTCCCTTACAAGATTTATGCCTGTGTGTGGGTATGTTTACTAGTATTAATAATATTATTTTCAGGTATTCCCAGGAGTATGCTCCATCAAGTTGAAAATACTTCGTCTGGAGCAGAGCCACAGTGTATATATATTGATTGTATTTACAATGTAAGAAAACGATACAAAATAATAATCAGGTATTTTTGTGTAACAATTAATTAAAAAGCAATAACAGGCAGAATGAAATTGAGCATTTTTCTGTAAGTCATGATATGAGATTTACCGTAAGAACTTGTAGTAAGTGGCATACATATGTAATTCTTCTTCCCCATTGATGCAACAGCCCGGTGATAGTCGTCTACCTACTGGTAGATTTCGGGACAGGATATGTTTTCTTCGTGCTAGGTAGTGTTTGCAATCCTACGCCCAATAGACATATTAGACTGGGACCGAATGTTTAAAGTGAAATCCGAACCAATTCATGATGCAAGCATCCATGATATTTACAAACCATCTACAAGCGGCACAGAAGGAACTCAAACCCGAAACCAATGGCACCGAGTGCCAGAGGCTAGTCACTCGACGGTCAGACACCACATAAATACTTCCATAATGTAATTAAAAATTATAATTATGACCAATGAGATTTGCATATCTGTAACTTTCCTCTTACGATTTTTTGCTGTCGTGGATCAAGTTTCCTAGTGAAAATAATCATCAACGATTTCAAATAATTCAGATTTTCTTCAGATAACTTGAATCTTTAAATAATTTTTGTATATTTCATTTTAGCGAATGGTTTTTCTACACAGGTAAGTAGTTGCTAAAGCGGAAAAAAGGCAACGACCCACCCATGATTAGATACATCACCCGCCAGCTAGTTCCAAAACGAAAATTTGAGTAATTGAAAGCTGTAGTGTGCTGGTATGATGAGCAATATCGGTCTTGGCTCTTAGAGGAGGAGTCAATGTGGATCTTAGGCAAAAGGTTTGAAGACCCTAGGCCCTTGATCTAGAGCTTTATTAAACACTCGTTACACTGATGGACCTGTGCTATCTGAGTGTTATACGTATAAACTAATGTTGCAGATTTTGCTCGTTGGGAAAAAAAATAGTTAAAACCAAATCTCATCTGTGAATCACATCATGAAAAATGTCATAATCATGCTGTGATATACGTTGCACAACATAATGCCTACTTGAAGAAATAACGCAAGCTTTTCGGCTTCAAAAAAAGACATTTCTTGACTGGTGGCCCAGAGGTAATATTCGTAGCTAGCTTACAGGAAAGACCAGGTTCGAATCCACTGGCTCCTGACAGGTTACTTGGTGGGAGGTTTTCGGGTTTTTCTCCTACGTAACATATAAATGCAAGGAAGTTATCTTATATCTTAAGAAAATCCTCCAGAAACTCTTACCTTCATCACTCGTCGATGGTCTGTTTGGGGAATACGAGGCCCACCAATGTTTAACAAAATCATAAAGAAACGCTTAAACTTCATTGGCGCAACAGCCTCACGGTGGGCCAAGGACTGACAGATTCCTACTGGCAGACTAAGAGACATGAGATGCGGTCTTTTTACGGGGTAGGATTGTCAGCTCTTCTCCCCAAACTTTACCAGTCCGATCGGCTGAATGACCGAGTGACTAGCGCTCTGCCGTTCGGTGTAATAGGTACGGGTTCGAGTCCCGGCGGTGAAATGGATGTTTGTAGTGGTGCAGAATCCACTTATAGCAGTAGGTCCCGGTCTCATGTGACTGAAGAACGTCACGCACATCATTCCTAACTCAGATATAGGCACAGTGATATGGTGTGGTGTAGTAGTAGTAGTAGTCAGATTACACGCATCTACGGTTTAAAGTGGATTCCGAACGTCTGCAAATATCCATTGCACCTCCAGTACTCGAACCCTGTAACACCGAGCATCAGAGCTCTAGTTATTCGGCCATCAGGCTTCAAACGCTTAATAGACAGATAATCTTGTTGAGTTGGTGTATATATAATTCTATAAGATGTATTTACTTACCATATTAAAAATTGTGTTAAATATAATTTTAAATAATCCATCTGGAAATAAGGAAAAAGAAAATTTTAATGTATACATTTAAATAATTAATAATTAAATAAAATTAATGATTTTAAAAACTAAAATTACTTGTTAATTAAACGGTGAACTTAAATAAAGTAATTAATTGTATATTAAACACAAAAGAAATATTCCATATTATATTCATATATTCCATTGAAAAAATGTAATTTTTTTCTTTTGTCTTATAAATATAATAAATAACTAAACTATCATTGTTTACATTTTTCGTTATATTGGTTTTTTGGCTTCCTCTTACATAGTTTTTTGGTTTTCTCTTACATAGTTTTTTGGCTTTCTCTTACACCATTTTCTTAACGAAAGCATCGAAGAAATGGGCCATCTTAGCAGCGTGGATAGTATAACAACTTTCATTATTCCAATAAGTATAATCTGGTAAAATTCATATGGTATTTTTCGTCTCATATAATATGTTATTATCAGAACCTTCTTTACGGTATTGTGATTTTTTTTGTTGTTGTTGATAACAAGATGAAGTACGTCCAATAAGAGGACTTATGATGGATGGGGACAACATGTAGTTTTTATGCAGATGAATCCATGCAACTCGAGCTGTCCTATTCAGAAAATCATGATCGATGGTGCACTTTGCTGTCCTTTTTCAAATCTGTTAGTGCCTTTGAGTCCAATAACCTCAAAAAATTCCATTGCAATGATTAATGAACGTCTGCAACAACACGTTATTTTTTATATCTGAATACAATATTCTAATCGAATGATTTGGATTGATTTGAAGTCAAACATGCAAAAGAAAAATGGCTGATATGTTAAGAATAATAAATCCGTATTATATATGCATCCGTATAGTATGTTATATTATTATGTATCTGTTAAGACATGTGTCTGTACTAAAATGGAAGAAATATCGTAATTGGGAAAGTCCTTTTTTGTACTAGAGAAATTAGAAAAGTTTGGTTTGTTGCTATACTGTCATTGTGTGCATAGGAGACTAAACAGACCAGGACCTACAGTATAAACCGGATTCCGGAACACTAACAAATACCCATATTACCTCCTTTATTTGAACCTGAAGTCTTTGGTACTAAAATCTAAAGTGCTAGCCAATTGGTCATCTAGCCGCCAAATTAAAGCGGTGGGGATGATGTAGTCATATGTAGGATATCCGTTTCCGATTGCAGCTACGCTATATTGGTGTGGTTGGCATAAAAGGCTTTAGTGTTCCTTGGATATTGCAAATATTTTAATATCGGCAGACATAATGAATTTCAATAATCAAATTTGTTGAGAAAGCTTCATTTCCAGTAAGAAAAAAATGGAAAGCTATTAACTTAATACCATAATTCCTTTAATTCAGTCAAAATACCTGTCGAAACTTTTATTACTTATCATAAAAAGGATGAAAATATTTTAACAATAGAAAAGGGCTTTCTACCATTTTACATTTTTAATTGGCAGTTTGTCAGTAAACATTAAAAAGACTTAATGCACATTTAAATATTTACATTAAATAAAAATTTGAAAACTCTCTTTTTTTTCTACATTTCATGAATATACGTTGACTTTCTGAGTTAATGGACAAGCATTGCTTAAAAAATAATAAATAAACAAGAAAGATTTTTCATAGAAACACAAACTAATTTAAATCTTCTTTCGTGCGAATTTATTTATACAAATGTAAAATTTGTGAAAACTTTAAACCATTCTGCTCGTGCTAATGGATAATTGTTTTTATTTTGACAAACACTTGTCAACAAATAATTTAAATAATATTTTTAAATTGACAAAGTGCTCTATTTTTTATTTGCCTACTAAGCTTTCATGGATTTATATCTGCATTATTTAGTTGTTTCAAAAAGATTTTTAAAAATGCAAAGTACAAGAGATTATATCAAATGTTTATCCAAAGGCAACTAACTATACAGCAGTGCTCTATTAAAAAGTTAAGGAAAAAGTTTTCAATTTATATGAAGGGTGAGTGACATCTACACTGAAGTGACAAAAGTCATGGGATACCTCTTAATATCGTGTCGGCCCTCCTTTCGCCCGGCGAAGTGCAGCAACTCGACGTGGCATGGACTCAACAAGTCGTTGGAAGTCTTCTGCAGGAATATTGAGCCATGCTGTCTCGATAGACGTCCATAATTGTGAAAGCGTTGAGGGTGCAGGATTTTGGGCCCGAACAGACCTCCCGATGATGTCCCATAAATGCTCGATGGGATTCATGTCGGGCGATCTAGGTGGCCAGATCATTCGTTGGAATTGTCCAGAATGTTCTTCAAACCAATCGCGAACAGTTGTGGCCCGGTGACATGGCGCATTGTCATCCATAAAAATCCCATCGTTGTTTGGGTACATGAAGTCCATGAATGGCTGCAAGTGATCTCCAAGTAACTGAACATAAGCATTTCCAGTCAATGTTCGGTCCAGTCGCAGCAGAGGACCAAGTCCATGCCATGAAAAAACAGCCCACACCATTACGGAGCCACCACCAGCTTGAACAGTGCCTTGCTGACAGTTTGGGTCCATGGCTTCGTGGGGTCTGTGCCACACTCGAACCCTACTATCAGCTCTTACCAACTGAAATCGTGACTCATCGGACCAGGCCACGTTTTTCCATTCATCTAGGGACCAACCGATATGCTCACGTGCCCACGAGAGTCGCTGCAAACGATGTCGTTCTGTCAGTAAAGGCACTCGAGTCGGTCTTCTGCTGGAATAGCCCAAGAAAGCCAAATTTCTCCGCACAGTTCTAACAGGCAAGTCCCCTTGTACGTCCCACATTGATTTCTGCGGTTATTTGACGCAGTGTTGCTTGTCTGTTAGAATTTACGACTCTTTGCAGACGTCGCCGGTCTCGGTCGTTAAGTGCAGGCGGTCGACCACTGAGCTGTCCATGGTGGGATGTTATGCCTGAAATTTCATACTCTCGGCGCACTCTTGACACAGTGGATCTGGGAATGTTGAATTCCCTAACGATTTCCGAAATGGCATGACCCATGCGTCTAGCTCCAACTAACATTCCGCGTTCAAAGTCTGTTAATTCCCGTCGTGCGGTCATCGTCACGTCAAAACCTCTTCACATGAATAATTTGAACAGAAATGAAAGCTCTGCGAAAGCACTGCTCATTTATACCTGTTCTACGCGATGCTACTGCCATCTGAAAATTTGCATATTGGTATCCCATGACTTTTGTCACTTCAGTGTATAAGACTCGTCTTTAGAGTAATAGCGAAAAATGTAATTTTCCTTAAAAACTATTTTTCTTTGTTATTAAAATAACTGGCATATTGAAAATAAATGCCACTCCTCATTCATCACAACCATATAAGATGAGTCTTGCAAAGAATAATAAAATAAATAAAAGATTATTATTATTAAATAATATATAATAACAGGAATACAATCTTTTAAAAAGTCAAAAATAACGACATATATCACTAAATAATTGTCCGTGCACAATGGTAAGACATGGTTTAGAAAATTAGCAAAAAAGAATGTTCTTATAAAATGTTCTATGTTTGCTTTTTGGCACTGCTACAAGAAAAATGGCGTTATTTTTTGGTTACCTTCTTTGTTGTGAACAGTATTAAGAAAACTAAGATAACTTTTTTAACATTTTAACTTCATTATCTTTATATACCTCTTTCTAAGAAAACATGGAAGATATATAAAAGCTAGATGCATGTGATTTATATGGCGGCAAGAGAGTGTTTTATGAATTTTAGCATCACATTCTTTTGTTGTTAAAAAACAACAATTTAATAAAATATTTTAACTGAAACTCTCTTTACTCTCTATTTTAACTGAAACTTTACTCTTCTGTTTCTTATTACATTCAATTACTTCTCAAAACACTTAAAAAATTTGTCAAATTCAAACATTCCTTGAACACTTGATATCAACTGAATGTTCAGCTAAATGTTTCAAATCTTGATACCAACCTTAGAAAAATGTACAAATACGAGCATGTTGTTAGTTTAAATTTTGACATAGTCTGGAATCGCTTGATCAACAAAATTCTCTGACTTAGATGTACCAATGACTTTAAGAACTATTTGTGAAAACTGTAAAAGTCTCCCCCCTCCCCAAAGAAAAAAGGTGTTGGGAGGTTTTTAAATCATACAAATCAAAAATATTAAATATAGAAATTTTTAAAATACAGAAACATAAAGAAAATACAGAAAATTATAAACATAAAATATAGATAATTTTAAAAATAGAATACAGACATTTATAAAATACAGAAATTTGCACAAAATGTTCGGCTCCGAATAAAATAATGCAATTATGGCCTAACAAAAATCCTTTTACTCAGCGAAACAAAGCCAAGACTGGTCGGATGTATATTTATTTTACTTACTAGGAACCAATTGATACCACCCAAGATTTGGAGAAAGTCGAATCTTCATCCTGGTCGTGTTTTTCGATGAAAATCGACACATCCCCTGAGGCTTTAGAATGGAATATTTTTGAAAGAGGATTAAGGAAGATACAATTGTGATCGATCAAAATCGATGGCCGAAATTTTGACTTCACAAGTCAATATCGATTTCTCTACTTAGGCATGATCATTTGTTTTCCATTTAGTTTCTATTTTCAACGATTTTTTAGCCATCGTTTAAGAGGGTTATTGAATATTCAATGCAAAATATATTTTTCTCCATCGATGATGCTCGTATACCTCTTACATATAGTTTTATTTTTTATATCAATGGCCCTCTTGTTTAACTTACGTATACCTTTTTTTTACATCGATGATCGCCGGGTTCCACGAACATATCTCTTTTATTTTCAATCGATGGTCCTCGCGTTCCACTTACACATACCTTTTTTTCCATCAATGGTCCTCGTGTTCCACTTACATACATCTTTTTTTTTCCATCGGTGGTCCTCGTATTCCACATACGTATACCTTTTTTCAATCAATTGACTGCGTGTTCTACTTACGTATGCTTTTACAACAATGGTTCTGGTGTTCCTCTTATGTATACCATTTTTACAATAACGGTCCTGGTGTTCCACTTACGTATACCTTTTTTTATGCATAGATGGTCCTCGTTTTCCACTTACACATACCTTTTTTCGTCAATGGTTCTCGTGTTCCACTTACATACATCTTTTTTTTTTTCCATCGGTGGTCCTCGTGCTCCACTTATATGCATATTTTTTTCCATCGGTGGTCCTCGTATTCCACATACGTATACCTTTTTATCTCACCGATAGTTGTCGTATTCACTTATACCTTTTTTTTACATCGATGGCCCTCATGTTACACTTACATATACCTTTTTTTTCAATCAATGGACTTCGTGCTCTACTTACGTATGCTTTTACAATAATGGTCCTGGTGTTCCTCTTATGTATACCATTTTTACAATAATGGTCCTGGTGTTCCTCTTATGTATACCATTTTTACAACAATGGTCCTGGTGTTCCTCTTATGTATACCATTTTACAATAATGGCCCTGGTGTTCCTCTTATGTATACCATTTTTACAATAATGATCCTGGTGTTATTCTTATGTATACCATTTTTACAATAATGGTCCTGGTGTTCCTCTTATGTATACCATTTTTACAACAATGGTCCTGGTGTTCGTCTTTTGTATACCATTTTACAATAATGGCCCTGGTATTCCTCTTATGTATACCATTTTTACAATAATGATCCTGGTGTTATTCTTATGTATACCATTTTTACAATAATGGTCCTGGTGTTCCACTTACGTATACCTTTTTTTATGCATAGATGGTCCTCGTTTCCCACTTACATACCTTTTTTTTTCCGTCAATGGTCCTCGTGCGCCACTTTCATACATCCTTTTTTTCATCGATGGTCCGCTTGCTCCTCTGACGTATACCTTATTTTTATATCTATAGTCTTCGTGTTCCCATTACATATACCTATTTTTCCATCGAGGGTATTCGTATTTTACTTACATATGCCAAGAAAAACCAATCGACGGGTGATGAAGAGGGACATTGCCTTTCAGAGAGCCTTATCAGTGTCATTGTCCCACATTTGCTTGTTGTATGCATGAGAAAAACCCCAGAACACTCCCATCCGGTGGTCTGACTATCAATACAAGACTATTTACACACGTCGTCACAAATCTGCATCGAGTCTGCTTGTTTCCGAAAGCTATTGCTATCGTAGACGGCACTTGCGGATTCGAATAGTCATTCAAATGACGAAGGAAATGCCTTCTGAGATCCTAGCTCCATATACACGTGTCACAATATTGAAAATCGCAAAAATTCCCTTCTATACGAGACAATTTGAACACATTAGTGTAATCTCTATCGAGTCTCCTCTTTTCTGAAGGTAGCGACTGCAATATATTCTGAACCTAATGTGCTAGAGGGTTTAGGTTCGTCAAGGGATTCGAATCTAAATTATCTTGAATATTAGCTGCTTACGCTACCACTGATAGAGGAATCATCATCATCATCATCATTGGCGCAACAGCCCCATGGTGGGCCTAGGGCGTCTACCTACTGGCAGATTTCGTGACGGGAGATGTTTTCTTTTACGGGTAGGGTTGTCAGCCCTATGCCCAACAGCCATATTAGACCGGGACCTACGGTATAAAATCGATTCCAAACCACTACAAACATCCACGACACCGCTGGGACTCGAACCCGAAACCTGTGACATGGAACTATAGAGCGCTAATCACTCAGCCATCAGGACCCAAAAAGTGAATCAGATAAAATATTATCATTATTTATTTGATGGATATAATAACAAAATAAAATATAAAATAAAAAATATTCCACTTTAAATATAAAAAAAATTTTCTTCAATTTAGTATAGTAAATAACTGTAGACTACATAATTGGTACTGCAATCAAAATATCCGAATGCACATAGAGAGAAACCTTTTTAGTGTCGAAGAGGGGAAAAGAAGTATTTGGAAAAACTAAAAGTTTTGCGCCAAATGTTACAGGGCAGCACTTTAATTAAATCCCCGGGGACAATGGTTCCCACAAACGTGAAGGAGACGAACAGCAATTAAATTAAGTAGCAGCTGTTTCAGCGTCTGGCAGCCCAATTCTCGAAGTTTTCATTCAGGGATCTCCTTAACACAGTCGCTTTTAAACGAAAATAGAACGTGGCGAGTCAATACTTTTAACACAATACTCGGACTAAGAGACTTCTGCCACACAATGCCTGCAACTTCCATTTGGTCTGTCTGTTGTTTTTTGAAATGTAATTGAAAGGATTTTAACACTTATTGTATTTGCTTAAGCAATTATATTAAAAGTTTGTATTTAATTACATTATAACATGCGAATACTCATTAGAATGGGATAAATATTGTGGTGGTATATTTTAATGAAATCAAATCCCAGTTTACTTCTAAAAATTAATTTTTCAGAGGTATATAGGTTATGAACTGGATTTATATATCTGTATAGAAATAAGTGTGTGTGTGTGTCTATGTGTCTATGAAGGTATTCAATGCCTTTCAAGAAGCCTTTTAAGAGTTGCTGACCCGCATTTACTTTTTGTATGGGGAAAATCCCGGAATACTCCCCTCAGGCAATCTGACTATCGATACAAGACTCTTTACACACGTTGTCACAATCTCCATCGAATCACCTCGTTTCTGAAATCTATTAATACAGCGGACATTACTGGCGGATTCGAACAGTTCATCGCCAGACGATGACGAAGGAATTGTGTTTTGAGATCACACCCTCATGTATGAGTGTCGTATGACGGAAAACAGAGAAAACTCCCCACCAGTCAGCGATACGAGATATTTTGTACACGTTAATACAATCTCTATCGAGTCTTCTCTTTTTTTCAAATAGCAACTGCAATATATTTTAATATAGAGCAGAAGAGGGTTAGGTTCGTATCAAGGTATCTGTCCTGTTTCATATTAGTTGCATATTCTACCACTGGACCTTGAATCAAATAAAGTAAAATAGCATCATTATTTATTTGGTAGATACAATAACAAAACTAAAATATTCCACTTTCACTATAGAATTTTTTCTTTAATTAAATATAGCAAACAACTGCAGACTACATAATTGGTATATCCGAAAAAAATATCCGAAAACACATAGAGAAAAACCTTTTTAATGTCGAAGATAGAGAAAAAAGAAGTATTTCGAAAAATTCTAAAAGTTTCGCGCGAAATGTTACAGGGCAGCACTTTAATTAAATCCCCGGGGACAATGGTTCCCACAGACGTGGATGAGACTAAGATCAATTAAATTAAGTAGCAGCTGTTTCAGCGTCTAGCAGACTATTCTTCGAAGTCTTCATTCAGGGATCTTCTTGGCTCAGTCGCTTTCAAACGGAAATAGAACCTGCCGAGTCAATACTTTTAACTCAATACTCGGACTAAGAGACTTCTGCCACACAATGCCTGCAACTTCCATTTGGTCTGTCTGTTGTTTTTTGAAATGTAATTGAAAGGATTTTAACACTTATTGTATTTGTTTAAGCAATTATAATAATTGCTTATATTTAATTACAATATAATGCGTCAACACTCAATAAATTAAAATTTGTGTTGATATATTTTAATGAAATTAAATCCCAGTCTACATATAAAAATTTCTATTCTGGAGATATATAGATAATGAACTAGATGTAATCATATATGTGGGGGGAAGGTTTGTATGTTCCAGAATAACTTAAAAATTTTAACGATTCTTTTCATTTTGTTGAATTCCTATTCTTTTATCTGGCATGTAGACAAAAATATCGAAAGAAGTGTCGTTTTTTATTTTTTAATTAAATAAAGTCTTATTTCGTGCCTGGCTCCATCTGATGATATCACTTTGTCTTTATTTTTTTTATTTTATTTTATTTCTCTTTAGAAATTTTCTTGAAATTGAAATGTTGATTTTTTAAATTTTTTTTTGTATGTAGGAACTTTTTAATATGTTTTTCATTTGTTATAAAATTAATTTTAATTACTGTAGGAATAATTTTTCCTGTGCAATTTACGAAATAATTATTTAAACTTTTAACTGAAATTTTTTTTTCTAATGAAATTTTTCAAAACTAAAATTATTTTATTTTTAAAAAAACTGCGAACGTCGAATCATATCTGTTAGTTGTTGATATATTTGTAGTGTAAAATATCTCATCGGTCACTCAAATTCATATTCTAGAATATCAGAAGAGATTTAAATCTTTCTGGTGAGATTGTCATATATAGGCAACTTAAATTTTAGTGTCATTTTGAGAAATGCCAGAAAACAGATTGCTAATGTGATACTTTGGATCACAATGTATAAGGGATGCGATACGTTGCATCACCATGGATAACAGCCTGTCGACGACAGGCTGTTGCCTTCCAAGTTCGTGGCCACTGATGGTTGCTACTTTTTGGCTACTAGTTGTCCAAAGTAGTGACTAGAGCAGATTTCATCAACATCCTCTTACTACCTAGCTCACAGTTTATTTGATATGCGATACTTTATTTCACAATGGATAACAGCCTATCGACGCGATAACGAAGGATGTTACTTTCCAAGCACCCCTTGTTGCTTGTTACTTGTTGGCGACTAGTCCAAAGTAGTGACTGTAGCACATTTCATGAACCTCCTCTTACTACCTAGCTCTCAGCTCATTCGATATATGCAATACTTTGTTTCACAATGGACACCATCACCGTCGACACATGATGATGAAGGTCATTGAATTCAGTTATCACAGGCTTTATATCACAATAGATGTGTATATACAATACTTTGAATCACAATGGATAGCAACCCAAACACAATCGATGGAGAAGTACGTTGCCTTCAGGAATTACAGTCGTTATACCGCAATAGATGTATGTGATACTTTGTTTCACAATAGATAACAACTAATAGACAAACGATGGCGAAGGGCATTGTCTTCAGGAATCACTGTCTTTATATCACAGGATATATATATATGATATGCTTTTTGTTTTCAAAATGGATAAAGTATGCGATACTTTGTATGACAATGGCTAAAATATGCGATGTTTTGTTTCTTAGTAGATAACAATCCATCTACAAGTGCTGACGAAGGATATTGCTTTCTGGAATCACAATCTTTATATCACTATAGATATATGCGATACTTTGTATCACAATAGATATATACGATACTTTGTATCACAATAGATAAAGTATGCGATATATTGTTTCTTAATGAATAACAATCCCCCGACAAGCGATGACAACGGATATGGCCCTTCAGGATCACAGATTTTGTACCACAATAAATACTTTATTTCCCTATTGATAAAAGATATAATACTTTGTTTCACAATGAATGATACCCCATCCATCAACGATGAAGACGTTTATTGCCTTCCATGGTCGCAGCTTCTGTTTATTGTTACTTGTTGGCTACTAGTTGTCCAAAGTAGTAACTGTAGAACATTTTATCAACATCCCTTTACTACTTAGCTAGCAGTCCATTTCAAATCCAAAGTTTCACTAAAATTCCAACTCCATTCCCTAATAAACACAATCAAACCTTCATAAAATATTTCAGTATTAAATGAATACAAAATATTCCTGCAATAATATTTGTAAAATCTATTTCCCTCTATTTGGCTCATTTTCCAGACCAATTTTCAATTCTAAAATAGAATTTTTAGCATTTGTATTGTTTCTAATCACGTCTTTTTACTGAAAGGTTCCACGAGGAAAGACCTAAGAACTGCTTAAGATTCTTTTTCCTCGTGAATTCGTTTGTGGAATGAACTGACCGAAATTTCTTTTCTTCTCGATATTGTTTGCACGATCTCTCGTTTCGAAAATGGCGTTCTGCTTCCGAATCTCTGATTTCCGTCCTGTTTTATTTTATTATTTTCCTCTTTGTGGTATCCGGAGACGTGGTTTTCAGTTACCAAAAATCACCGCAAAGCCACGGCTTATACCTTTTTTTCCACGGGAATTAAGGTTCGTTGCGTTCTGGTGGTCTGTTATTTCATGCTCTTTCCGCTACGCGTTCTACGCTCCGTTAAGGATAATCTTCGAAATCTTGGATATGGAGAAAAGAATGAAAGAAAACATTTCTTTGTTTTTGATTGAGAGTGTGAGTTGCAAGAAATAAAATGTTACTGTAGGAAATACTATGAATTCAAGAGAAATAATTTCATAGAATTTCATTTTCCCCCCATTTTCTCCACAAAATATCAAGAAACATTTCGTTATCGTTGTCTTAAAGAATATTTAATCCAAGATTGTCTTTCTGTAAATATGCTTGAAATAAACTTCATTTTATATTATGCAGGTTTCTAATACATTTTTTTTCTATATGCAAGTAATGAAAGATGCTTATAACGAATGTATAATTCATATATTTATTATATTCATATTATTTATTATAATATATATATTTATTACAATGTGAACTTACATTGTTATATGATATTGAAAATTAAAGATAGTTTTTTAACCAGTATGAAACGGAAAAGCGTTTTCCCAAATAAATCTAAAAAAAGAGCTTGAATAAACGAGTGTCTAGCTCTCAGTGCCACAGATTTAGGGCTCGAATCTTGGTGGTGCCATGGATGTTTGTAATGGTTCAGAATCCACTTTAAAATGTAGGTTCTGGTCTAATGTCCGGTCCTGGTTTTCTCCCATATGATAAGCAAAAGCAGGTAGTTTCCCCTAAAAGTCCTCCCGGAAGGCACTGCTCTCCTTCAATGTTACGGAGATAAGTCAGACTTCTAATTACGGATGCTTCTTCACAACTGAAGCTGCTCTTCCTCCTTTCCTTCCTTCCATGAGGTCAAATTACTTTCTGGACTTGGTCTAGACCAGGGATGGGCAAACTACGGCCCGTCGGAAGGTTCTATCCGGCAAGCGGATAGAATTTTAATTTGCTGGTTCGAGGCAAATGAAAAGAAATATATATTTATATTATATATTATACATCCATCTCCTTTGATTAAATATTATTTTTTTTATTAAAAAATTATTATTTTTAATATTATTATTTTTATCTCATTTCCATTAATAATTTTATCTCATATTTTTAATATTATTAGTTTTATTCATATGGAGGTGAAATTCAATACCCTTAGTAAATGAAGAAAAGCTTAAGAATTATGAAGATAGCTTAAAAAAACTGCATTTTGAGTTCGAACTCAGATTTTAAGATTTCCGTGCCATTCATACAGAATTGGATATTTTTGCCATGTCTTTCAACGTAAATTGTGAAGCAGTGAGGTCAGATTTGCAGGTTGAATGAATTGAGTTGCAATCTAACAATCATCTCAAGCAGTTGTTTCTAAACGTGCCAAAATTAGAGTTTTACAAATCATTATCGAAAGTAAGTTTCCACAGAAGATCAGTGCTATTTTTTCTTCATCTTATATATATGAACAAGTGTTTTCAACTTTGAACCTTAGAAAGGATTATTTCAGAAGTAGACTGACAGATGAGCATTCAGCCTCCTTCCTTAGGATCAGTACATCCCACTTCGAACCTTAATATAAGGAACTTTTAAAAATGAAATCGCAATTTCATTCATCTCATTAGCCTATTTGAATTGCAATACTTGTATATTGTTCTTAAAATTTTAGAGAAATTTATCTTGGCCCGCCGAACTTCTTTTTTTCGATTTTTGGCCCGCGACAGAAAAAGTTTGCCCATCCCTGTATTAGACGTTCCCGTATTCCAAGTGGGATAAGAAACACAACGACAAAATTTGCCATGACACAAAAATATGTTTTTCAAAGAAATTTTACTTGATATTGCATGAAATAAATCAATATAATTCATTGATCTCAATTTCGATATTATTTGGCATGATAAAAGATTCACTTCATTTGATATTTTCTTTCCGGTTCACCGCATCATTGTATTTTACTCTACATTACTAAATGTCACACAAAAAATATATTTCTTAAGGAGTCATGCGAAACAGTTCCATCCAGAGTTTGCTTTTTAGTTTCGAACGTTTGTTGTTGTTTTTCGATCAAAAAAATAATGATGTTTTTTAACATCTCGATCCGATTCAATGTAAGATTTAAAAACAAACACTCATACCCTTAAAAAAAATCGCAGAAACTAAATACGATGATAAAATATTTCTGAAAGGCAAAATTTTTGCTTGTATTTCAATAGAAAAAACTATTTGTGAACTTTAAAAAAAAGTGAAGAATTATTTGCTGTTGTTCATGGTGCAATTACCATACGAATAAACAATCTGTGGGCTACTCAAATTATTATTTTGTTTACGTAACAAAGCTTGTGGCTGTATTTGCTTTTCTTACAATGCAAGATTTAAGAGGCTTTTTTTCCCTTTGTTTTGCATAATCTTAAAATAAAACTGGTGGAAAAAAGAATTATAGATGTTTAAGTTAAAAAACAGCATATTTAGTATTTTCGTTTATTTGTAGACCTAAATTGTTATACTGATTGAATAAAAAATAATTATAGAAGGGTTTTGTTTTCTCATATGTGTAATGCATAATATAGAAATAGATTGAAAATTTAAGGCTTTTGTTACTGATTTCGCTTGAAAAGATATATTTTGATTGAAGCAATTTAGTCTTTTACGTCATAAAAGTTATTCACTTCATAAAATAATAATTGTTTAATAATAATCATGTTAATAATTGTCGTATAAACACACAGTCTTTTATACTTTAGATAATGATATATTTAACAAATGCCGGAATTTCGAAACCCCACAGCTACGTAATTTGCACTTCTAAAATTTGCAAAGATACATCTGCTAACATCAAGTGCATCATTCATGGCGTAGTAAGTCGCAGCTAAGGTGCAGAAGGGCGAAAACTTATTTATCATCTATGTCGTACACTATAATTACTGCATTAAAAACGAATAGATTCGACAGAGACTGTCGACTATCATAATGTTTATTTCTAAATTTTTGGATTTCTGCATTGAAGCACAATTTTTTTCACTCTTAAAGGTACTTCAAAAAGCCTTTATTTTCACCCACTGTTTCAGAAGAGTTGATTGAAATAGCGAAATGATGGCCATCAATATCAAGGTACCAAAAGCTCAGCAATTTCATAGACCCAGTGTTGTGAGACTGCGACATCGTCAATCATAATGCCTTATAGCATTTTTCTGGAATTTCTCCTTTGACGCAGAAATTTTATTCACACCAGAATGTCCTTCAGAAAGCCATTACTGTCCCCCACTGCTCAGAAGAGTAGATTGAAATAGCGAAATGATGGCCACCAACATTAAAATATCAAAAGCTCAGCGATTTCTTAGACCCCGTGTTGATAGACTAAAACTGTGAGATCGTCAATCATAAATTCGTTATTTTATTCCATTCGCATGCCAATTTTTAATTTGCACACTACCTAATATTTTAATGTGAACATCAATTATCTAGTTATGTGCCTTGCATATTACCGCTTATGTAATAATTTCCTGCCTTTAATATTTCCAATGTTCATAATTTTGCTTCATCTCCTTCTACTGTCCAATTATTTATTAGCAGTTACTCCTTTTCTAATTATTGTTTCAATACACTTTAATTGCTTCGATGGATATTCCATCCGCTCTGTGTTTTATATATTCTCCAATGTAGTGTTTATTTTATTACATTATTTTCAAAAATTTCTAATAATATACCTTATGTATTTTTTATAGTTTTATATATTCTAGCATTTCATATTTTTACTTTTTTTTAAATTTTAACTTTTTGATATTTTCTACTGTTTTTGTAAAAATTTTCCACATTGCTCAGTTGAATTTTAAAAATTAATTCCAGCTAAAGTGAATTTTGCGAAAATTTTCCTGCCTCCATCATTTGTCCCAACAATTTCACCCACATCATTCCCAAACTGTATAGGGGCATTTCATCTCTAGGCACAGAAAAGTGGCATGTTTTAATAGTAGTAGTAGCAGTAATATCTTACAGAAATGGAAATCTACTTTGCAGCAGAAGTTTTCTTCACACCTGAATGTCTTTCAGAAAGTCATTACTGTTCCCCACTGTTCAGAAGAGTCGATTGAAATAGCGACATTAAAATGTCAAAGGCTCACTGATTTCATAAAGACATCTCATCTGGACAAAAGTTTTCACCTGGACAGAGAGACTGACATCGTCAATAGAATATATTACAGCAATGGGAAATCTACTTTGCAACAAAAGTTTTCTTCACATCTGAAGGTCCTTCAGGAAGCAATTACTTCCATCCATCGTTTCCGATTACAACATCGAATAGCGGAATGGTGACCCACAACAACAAATATGAAAAGCTTAGTGATTTCGTGATCACCTGTTGAGAGTTCAGTCCCCTTTTAATAATAAAAAAAAATTTCACTTAGCTGCCCTTAATTGCAATTTACGTATGCTTCGAATTCAGTTCCCTTAACCAGTGGTTTTGAAAGCTTTTCATGGAGGTTTCAAAAATATTTTCATAATTCCTGGACCACATATTTAAAGTAACTACAACTGAAGTATTAATATTGTTTGTTGTTCCTTATCCCACTTGGCTGGCCAAGCCCACGAGCCCATACGTGCTCATGATTGAAGGGGAAGGAAGCAGCTTCTGTTGTGATGGAGCACCCGTAGGTAGAAGCCTGACTTTTGCTCCGTGACGCTCTTACAGTCATAGGAGACCGGGACCTACGGCTTAAAGTGAATTCCGAACCACTACAAACATCCATGGCACCGCCGGGATTCGAACCCGAAACCTGTGGCACCGAGCGCTAGACACTCGGCCATTCAGGTCCCAAATTTGCCAACGGCGCGCAGTGTTCCCAGGTGGTCACCCACCCAGTACTGACCGCGCCCAATCATGCTTGATTTCGGTGATCTAACGAGAACTGGTATATTCAGCATGGTACGGCCGTTGGCGCAGTATTAATATAGTACCACTAATATGATCATCTTTTAAAGTGAAATTAAGAAAATTTAAGTGATTTCATGTATAAAAATTATTAATATATTATAAAACGTAACAATAAAAAACACTTTTAAAAAGTAAATCAGCTATCCTAACATTAGTTTAACTGTTAAAATGACAATACTAAAGAAAATAAATTAATTAATATCTTAAAAAAAAAATCTATTAATTTAGATAGTAAAATACCTAAAGTTACCAGAATCATTTAGAAAAAAAATACCAAGTAAAGGGCAGTGTGGCATAGATAGCTCACAATTTCAACTGTGTGATCCCTTCACAATCTTCTTGAATTCACTAGAGAATCATGAAAACTATTTGAGAATGATCTCCTTAGGCATTCAAAGTGGGTGAAATTCCTCCTACACAATTTTTGAATTAGTAAAATAATCATTTTTTTAACTTGATAAAAACAACAAAATTTTACATAAACATAAAGTATCAATGAGTAGTGCTACACGACCAAGATTCTATTATCTAAATACCAACACCCTTGTGAGTAAATGTTTTGGATGATTAATGTCTTCCTGTCTCATAAATTAGTTAAGGATCTCCGTCCATGTACACCAGAACGATAATGGGAAGTTATTTGTTGCCACAATTTACTTAGAACGGAATATTAAGCGGAAAGTCTCACGCACTGCGTAAATGAAGAGCCTCTCGGATAAATGGAAACATCGCGGGGGTTCTTGACTGATTGTTGGCAAAGAACACGCCACATGAGGCTCTGGCTGCTTGAGTCCCTAATCCATTCCACTTGCTTTCTGTTTCGCATTCATTTCATGATAATTTCATTTCATTCTTCGCAGTCTTAATTACATTCCACGGAAGAGGGTGTTTCTTGAGGAAGAAGGAAACTTGTTAGATTTAAGGAGAACTAATGTCGACAATAGCATCTGGTAGAAATTTGTTTGTTTTTTCAGTAACAAAAGGAAAATAGTTAAATAAATTAAATATATTTTTATAGAATATAATGAATTAGTGGAGAACATATCATTAACAAAATTAACTAAAAATAAATATAAAAAAAATCAAAAAAATGTTTAGGTAAATGTTTAAATTATTCATGAATTACAATTTATCGTGTATGAACATGTTTAATCAATTATTTCAAGAAAGAAACTTGAATAAACATTCAAGTTTCTTTCTTGAAATAATTGATTAAACATGTGATGAGGTTAAGTGACATGGTTAAGTGATGAGGTACTGTGCAGGTTGGCCAACTAGATTGTAACTGGGTGTGGTTGGGTTGAAATACTTGATGCACTGGTTGGAGAACTCCTTGGAGCTTTATTTACACATGCTAAAATACTATACACATACAATTACAACCATACAATATTCAACATATTTAAAGACATATAATTATAGATATAATTAATATAATTTAAAAATTAAATTTTAAGAATTTTTGAACTGAAAATTCTCATAGTGAGCTAGGAGAGGTAGGTATAAGTAGTACTTCTGATTTATCAGACTTTACTACTTATCAGTAGTATGACTTTTTTTATCAGACTTTACGAACATCGACTTTTTTTGAGACTTTGCTTTTTTTAAAGCAACAGTACTTACTTTCTCAGAACATGGTCATACGAGTCCTCTAAATACATATATTTGTGATAAGTTGATATCATGGAATGTCAACCCATTCTACTAGGACAGATTTCTATAAAGCCTGCTAAATTTGGAAAAACAAGAGTTCAGTTGATGATATCAGATTCTTTATATTTCCACTTAATCTATTTGTTTACTAAGCAGTGACTGTAAAGCAAGCATTTATTGGAATTAAATCCCAGACACTGAGGAAGGAGGAAAGTACTTTTCAAAATCAATGAAACCATTATACACGTTTGCCCACATGGATTCATTTTATTCAATAAACATTTACTTCGATACATTTTCTTTTACCCATAACATATATGGGTATTATTTTGGGAAGAGTCAGTCGGCGATTTCCTAATCCGCTTTCAACGATTCTTATTGGTTATTTCTTTTTAATTTCCTTCAGGAGTTGTTATTATTGGTTTATTCAAATTTCTTCCACGTTCTTTTTTATAAAATCATTTGATATTCTATGGTTTTCAATTTTTTAATTTTTTTTTAATTTCTTTCAAGTGCTTTTTATTAAATTTCTTTTACGTGTTTTTATAAAATCGTTTGGTCTCTACAGTTTCCTATTTTTTTTTTTTTTTTAAATTTTTTAAGAAATTTCTTTCACGTACTTTTTATAATATCGTTTGGCCTCTATATTTTTTAAAAAATTTTTTAATTTCTTGCCCGTGCTATTTTATTAAATTTCTTCCACGTGCTTTTTATAAAATCGTTTGGTCTCTACAGTTTTCTTTTTTTTTTTTTTTTTTTTTTTTAATTTTTTAAAAAAATTTCTTTCACGCGCCTTTTTATAATATCGTTTGGTCTCTATAGTTTTAATTTTTTTTTTTTTTTTTATTTCTTTCCCTTGCTTTTTATAAAATCTTTTGGAGTTCTATATTTTTTTATTTAATCTGATTTTTTTTTCAGTTTTGTATCTATGAATATAATTTATTGCCTGAATATCATTTATTGAAATTTTTTCTTCCCTCATTTGTTTAAGATTGTTGTTATGTGTTTTGTTCTTACATTAGATTCTAAATTTTATGGTTAATCTATATATGGACTCAGTTGATTAATTTTTTTAAATATTTTATCATTATTAATATCAAAATTTTTTATAGTTGAAATATTTTTTTTAAAATTCCAGTTATTAGAAATCTTGTAGAGGAGGTTTTATATCGATAATTCTTTACTAAAACTATTTTCCAATAATTTCTTTTAGATGTGGAATTACTTCATAACATTTTTAACCCCATTACAAGGAACTCGAGAATTATTTTTGCCACTAAATGCCTGCCGCCGTCATGAAAAATTGGATTATTGTCCATAGTTAAAAGCAATTAGTTTACGCAAAGAGTTTTCAAAGACAAGTTATTTTTGGCATGACCTCCTCTTGCTCTTACTTTATACCTTAATTATCCTACTTTTGCAGTAATTTACTCAAAATCGATAAAGCAATGTGACAGGAAATTTGAAAGGCTGCTGAAAAAAAAATACATTTCATGATGCACGATGAATCGATAGTTAACAGCGTTCCTAATCATTACATAATAGTGAGTTCGCATTGAACTGCACAGTAAATCAATGGGCATTATTAATAGATTAGGAAATTATCATCGTTCTTTTAGAAATATATTTTCTAAATCATTTTTATGAATATATTATTTGTGAAGTTTCCTATAAATGTAAATTCAAAGAACATTGATAGCAAGTGGTAAGACAGTACAAATGTTTAGAATATTTAATCAATGCCTATGAATGTTGAACCAATATTTACATGTTTAGAGCTTACCAGCAAGTGTTAAGCTCTAAACATCGTTTTAACAATGCTTTTTATCATTTGAACAATTTATTTATGTAGCAATAAGCAAACACGAGTTCAATCTATATTATTGGTTAGGGACTGTACATATTTATATATATACTGGGTACCAAAATAAAGGGAAATTCAGAAAAATTTCGATTTTAGTATTTCTACGCATTGAAATCTAAAAAAATGAGGCAAAACTCCTTATATAGGCCAAAGAGTATTTACAGTTTATAAAACATTTCTTTACTAATTAGATTCAAAAGAAAGATGTGCCAAGATGTGTTTCATATATAATTGGCTCTATTTTCCTTCTTACTGGAAAAAACTCTTATCAAATAATGTACCTGTTGGTTGCAAAACAAACCCACACAATTAACGTTATATATTCTTTTTTCTGAAAGCAGCAATTGCCAGGCATATCACTGGAATCAAACCTTTGCTATCCTAATCGCTTTGCCATTAAGCTGTATTTGCCAATGATTATCTATATTTGTTTCGAAATATTTGTGAAATTATGTTTTTGTTTTAATATTATTATTCATTCGATTTTGCTGGGTCTATATATAAGATATATTTTAGATTTTTTTTTATTTTTTATAATCGTGTAAAATGACGCGAACATTAAATTGAAAATAAATCAATAAATGTTTCTTCCGTCGTTTTAAGAAACTATCAATGGTAGGATATGTTACATCCGTTGAAGCAAAAGGGCAGTGAATATGCCTTGTCATGATTATGAATCATTGCAGGGTGCACTTTATTACTGAATTACACTGCATTAAGCAACACTCATTATAACTGAAGTGCACTGTATTTATTAGGCTTTAAGAATACATACTATTCAAAATTCAAAAATTTATAACATGGCTGAGTTCAGAAGTTCGGGATATTATTAACTTCTCGTTTAATTGTATTTTAATGAAAGATATTTATATTTCAATTCCTTCTATTAGTTCACACCCAACCTATATATATCTTGTTCAAATTTCAATCGTTTATAAAATACTTTTTATTCATCCACTCAAGTTCAAATACGTTTTTTGAACTTGTAGTGGATGACACTTGATGTTAATACAGTTTTTTCAAATATTAACTCCTTAATTAAATTTAATTAATTAATTATAGTTTTTTTTTTAGATTTAAGTTGCATGTATCTACCAATAGATGGAGCTAGATGTAAAAGGAAAATATCAACTTTATTTGTAAAGGTCTTTTCTGCAATATAGTGAAAAAAATGTAGAAATTGACTTTAAAAAAAAAATTTTTATATTACTTGCTTTTAAATTAAGATGCTTTTTTTTTCGCAAAATTTTTTTTCTCACCCCAGGAAGATGTTTATGTCAGAGATGAATTTGCCTTATTTCTAAGCATCTCATTTTTAAACACTTCTCCCAGAAACTTCAAAAGAATAAATAGAGATGCCAAAAAAGCATTTTAAAAGCACTCCTAAGAATGGGCTAGTTATCTTCAAGAATAAAAATGGTGGATTCGACCTCCTCAAATAAATGGCTCTATTAGCAATGATAAACACCTGAAGACCATCCAAAGAGTCATTTGCAGAAAATCCAATGAATCATGAGTCGGATAGAAAAAAAAACATGGCTTTTCAGAAAAATTTAATTCGTTTCCTTTGAAGTTATGAAGTTCTTATATAGTGTCAGACTTTCCTTTTTGCTACTACTTTGCGGAATTTAGTGCACATTTGTATTATAATTAATTGCAGCGGGATAGTTATGGATAATTTAATTTCTATGTTTTTGACACCTACACCAGTGGTTTTTTTTAAAATAGCGGTTCCAAGTCTCAAGGGAGGTCCCAGAAAAACTTTTGAGTGTAGTTTTGTAGGAAGTCTGACACTGCATTAAGTACTAATACTTTTTTCTACTTCTTTGCATAATTTCGTGACTAATTGTATTATAATTCATTGCAGTTGGGCTAATTATGGACATTTTAATTTCTATGTATTTAACACCTACACAAGTGGTTCTTAAAATAGGTTTCAAACCTCAAAGGCGAGCAGACTTTTAAAGATGTGAGAAAAAAAAATTATGAAAATTGTATATTTCTATCTTTTTTTTAATTATTATTATCGCGTTAAAAATTAACCCTTTTAACTTTTTTTATTATTAATGTTTAGTTTTTCTTCTGAAAAATTATTTTTACAAATTTGAAAGTACTAGTGGACATTTTTTTCCGTATTTTTTTCAAAGATGGTTTATTACATTTGTATAATAAAATATAAATTTCATGCAATGGTGTTTTCAAATGTTTTTGCTCATCAATGCCGTGGATCGTTAGATATTTTTTTTCTAATTTGAAAGGAAGCCAATAAAAACGGATATTTAAAACGGATAGATGAAATTTTAAAATGCGAAAGAGTTGAAAACAAATACAGGAAAAAAAAATCAAAAAGAGGATATCAAACAACAAATACAGGATATATGACTTGACATTGGAAAACTTAATGTATGTCGGCTTAAACAAGTAAAATTTAAAAAAAGAATTTAAATCAATTCCTACTTTTTTTTCACTATATTGCAGAAATACCTTTATAAATAATTTTCATTCATTTTTTTAAGTTTATCTGGCGCCATCTATTGGTGGATATATGCAACTTAAATCTAAAAAAAAAACTAAAATTAATTAATTAAATTTAATGAATGGATTAATATTTGAAAAAAATGTATTAACATCAAGGACCATTCACTACATGTTCAAAAAATTGTATTTGAACTCGAGTGGATGAATAAGAAAGTAATTTATGAACGATTGAAAATTTGAACAAGATATATATATAGGGAGAGGGGGAGCTAATAGAAGGAATTGAAAAAATAATTACAGTCACGGGGCAGTTTTGTAGTGTTGTCGGTTCAAGAAGGCCCCACGATGGTGGTCACAGTGTAGTGTTTAGATGGTTCAGGTGGATTGTAGCTGGGTGAGCTTGGGTTGAGACTTGAGGCACAGCTTTGAAAGCTGACACCTTTATTGACACACGCGCAAACATCACACACATACAATTAACGACAACAATATTTAACACATTTAAAAACATATAATTATATATTCGTTGAAGGATTCCACTTCTAGGCCGAAAACTTGATACTCAGGTACGCGCAGGATGCTAAAATATTCTTCCTTTCCGGATGAGATTCAGTAGGCCAACTTATGAGCAAGGCTGCATTAAATATATTTCCATTCAGGATGAGAGGCTATCAGCTAAACGTTTCTCTGCGGGCACGCAGGTTCCGCAGTACTTCTTCTCGGGCGACAATCTCGAGGTTTACTGACTATTTCTCCTGAACGCCACAGGCGGCGCTCTCGCCAGTACGTAGGAGGAAGCACGGTTACAGTGTTCATTTTAAACAAAAGTTTATCATGTTTAATGAGGAGATGAGTCTGTTTTAGACAACGATTTGTACTCTTATTTATTTTCTTCCCATGCCTTTTTCGGGGAGTCACAGAACTTATATTAGAACAACATTAGGCTCATACATAATAGGGTATTGAATTATTTTATTTACATAAAAGTTTTTGTTGATATATTACAAAATTTATCGGTCTCATTATCAGCTTGCATTCTATAAGCTAGACATTTCGAAATCAAATAAAAAACTTTTGATTTGACATTGAAAAATTAGCAACAGGTAATTCCTGTCAGTTTTAAAACATAAAAAATTAAAGTCACAGGGCTGTTTAGTGTTCATTGTAAACACAAATTTGTGAAATAAAAGTTTCTCGTTGTGCGCGAAGAGATGCCGCGGAGGTAACGTCTCAGGATATAACGTCTCAGCATATATTAGACCTATAACGTCTTCAAGGAAAGGCCATTTTCAGGATCATGGGAATACTCTAATTTTTATTTATAAGCACTATATATAGAGAGAGATAATGAACTCTGGATTATTATACAAAGATATGAAAAATAAAATATGTCCACTTGTGCACGATTAAATGACAAGCACAGTTCACTCCAAGGTGGTGCGTGTGATTTAATCGTGGCACTGATTTTTCAGAGTTCTAGAGTCTGCGTCGAATCTAGTTACCCGGTCTGCGGCAGATCTTAATCACCACCCGGCGTGATACGCAAAACCACAAGGGAACCCACCATTGGAAAAAAGTCGGAGACACCGGCCTATTCAGTCACTTCAGAGAAAAAAGAAAAATAACACTTCTGGTAGTTTCGTCGCAGAACTCTCTCTCTCTCTCTTTCTCTTCTTCACCAAAAAACTTCTTTTAAAACAATCCGTCAAGGGGGTCAGATTCCCTCTTTTCTCCTTAGAGTAGATATTTTTCAACTCTTGGTCTATCACCAATCATGATGGAACTACTTTTGGTGTAATCCATAATCCATCTGTAATTGTTTCAACCTGTGAACCTCGCATAGACATTCGCTACTTCCATGAGTCTCATAATACATGATACCGAATATCTGCAATCACATTTGACTGGCAGGTTGTTCTCATTAGTACAAACACTAATTGCATGTAATATAACTCCCACAACACTACTTATCTGCTGTTAAACTTAAGTGATGGGTTTATTATATATTTTTCAAATAAGATATAGTCCTCTCTCCTGGGAATAAAATGTCAAAACTCTTCTCGTGAAAAACATTTTACACTTTGCTTCCTTATTAATTGTTTTTCCCATGCGTTTTTTGAGGAGACACGGAAATCATATCAGAACAACACTATGCTCACCCAAGATAACATATTGAATTATTTTGTTTACACAAAGGCCTTTTTGATATATAACAAACTTTATCGTCATATTTCATTTTATGGATGGATCATAATAAAAAAATTAATTTTCTTATTCATTCAACTTAACAAATACTAAATAATGTAGTATCGGATTTTAACTTTTCCTATTTCATATTTCACGAAACATAAAGAGGCAACGTCTTGCCCATTTCCTCCAATAAATCGAAGTTATAAAAAATCTCCCTCCGGCCGCAAACACGATCACCGCGAACTTTAGAACCGTTGAAATTCCAATGGAAAGCAGTTTTTCGAAAATAAATCAGAGCCCTTATCGAGCGTGAAAAATATCCAATCCGCACTTTTTTCCTCCCATTTATTTCGCAATCTCGGAAGGAAAAGCGACGGCTATCCGAGAGAAACAACAGATTTCGGTTTTATTTGAACGTTTATTTCGAGAACCATCATTCAAATGCCAAATGTGTTAAAACTGGCATTCAAGAATACATAAAATAAGAAATCACCGATACTGGAACATGAGAAATATGTTTCTCGTTGCAATGAACTTTACAGTGACAATCAATTTTAAATAGTGAATAAAACGTTTCTTATATAAAATTTTAGTTATAGTTTTGTAATCCAAGGTAGAATGTGTGGCAAAATGAGCTTCATTATAATAAAATTGTTTGAATTATTTTGGCCCTTTCCTGCAATGCATATTGAGTAGGAAAATATGTTCACAATGAGAAATAAATTATTTAAAATGAAAATTTGTGTTCTTATGGCCGCGTGACTAGCGTTATGGCGCTCGGTGTTTCTGGTATCGGGTACAGAGTCCCGGTGATGCCATGGATGCTGTTGGAATTTTTATGCTTTAGTTCGAGCCACTCGGCGTCACGTAGCAGTTTTACAGAAACCGTTTGGAACCGATTCAGAATTTCGCTGGTGACGTGGAAACGGGCTGTTGGTTGCTGTGGAAACGGGCTGTTGCCGTGGAAACCAGCTGTTGCTGTGGAAACGAGTTATTTTATTCTAAAAAGAACTTTTTTCTTCCAGTTGAGCTTTTGCCTTTGAACCGTTATCCTCAACCCTGCATATCTTTGTAAATATTGCTTGTAAATAAATGAAGATTCCATAAATGTTTGTATGGATTGATCAATACTTCTCGAACCACTAGAAAGCTGCGACTAACAAGAAAAATAGAACCACCGATAGAAAGAAAAACGATAGTCGTAGTGACAGATGCTTATATTGGTTCAAATTCAATTTTAAAACCATTGGTACCGGTCTACTATGAACCATTGGGTGTTTAACTGACAATTCTACTCCATAATAGGTAAGCATCTCTTGTAACGAAGTCTGCCAGTAGTCAGAAGGGCCTTTCCCACCATGTGGTTGTTGCGACAATGAAGACAATGAAATATTGAAATTAAGTGACAAAATTTGAAGAAGCAAGTCCTTCTTATCCCAATTGGTTGACAGCAAATCTAGACCAAGTCCGGGTGATCGCATGGAAGGAGGAAAAGGAGGGCAGTTGAACCTCAGCCCTGAGCCACTGAGCCGCGAGTCGGGACCTTAAAATTATGAAAAGTAGTAAAAGGGGTCTGATGGCTGAGTGACAAGAACGCAGTGTCAGAGATCTCGGGTTCGAGCCCCAGTAATGCCATTGATGTGTGTAGCGTTTTGGAAACCACCTTACACCGTAGGGCCCGGTCTAATATGACTGTAGAGCATAGGGCTGGCAGCTTACCCCATAAAAGCAAAACATCTCTTGTCTCGAATTCTGTAGAAAGCAGTATGTTGCGCCAATGGTTTGGTTTGTCGCTCTATGGTCATATTCTGCACCATTCACAAGTCTCCATGTGTCAGCTGCCAACCTGTAGAACCAAAGCCAGATCGCTAGCCAATTGGCCATCAGAGGGGGAATGAAGAGTAAGAAAATTTGAAATTAAGGGAAACAATTTCGAGAAACAAGCGTTAGCCTGACAACGGAAATCCGTCGTAGTAGTAAGGTCACCATATAAGAATATGTAGTGAATGTTAATGAATGCCTACTTGAATCTCCCAAAAAAATATTACAGGGCCTGAATGGATTGAGTGGCTTGCGCTCTGGCCCTTGGCGCCATAGTTGTCGAGTTTGAGTCCCGGCGGATGGATGTCCCATGGATGTCGAGTCGCACGGATGTTTGTAGTGATTCGGAATTCATTTTAAGCCGTAAGTCCCGGTCTCATAAGACTGTAGAGGGTCACAGTGCCCAATCAGACTTCTCACCTACACCATTCCCAAACTGGGGGCAACTCAGCTCTAGGCACAATGATGTGATAGTAATAGTAATAGTGAAAAACCATTTCAACATTATCTGGCCAAGCTGAAGTTTCATACATAGCATGACAGCTCATTATGAAGAAGCGATATTTCAAGCGTAAAATCATATAGAAAAGGATGTACTTTAGAAATAGGAGCCAAAATATATCTTTTCATTAAATTATGTAACATCAGAAAGACTCACACGTTCTTCGTTTACTGTGATGCCACTCCTAGACCTGAAGTTGAACTATATGCACCTGTAATAACATACATGCATTTCAAATTATTCATAAGTTATTTATAAATTCATGGGTGTATCGACTTTGGAATCATACTGCCCCACCATAGTACAACATAATGCGTTTTAAATTAGAATTGTAGACAATCGAATATAACCTTATTACAAAACCTTTTTTCCACCAAAGATAAAAAAAAGAAAAGAAAATAGAAAACGAGAGTTGTTTCTTTCGTGACGAAACAGAACTTTAATGCCCAAAGTCTTTCACAAAACACTCTTCTTATTTTTTCGCCCTCAGAGGAATCTTTTTGTCCTGCTAATGGCGCGTAACACAGCCAGCACTCTATTTTTCCTTCGCGAGAAACATGTTGGATGTTGCACATTTTTTTTTTCATCTTATGAATATACGAGTCCCGTCATTTATTCTGAAAGCTTGCAACATTCTTGAAAAGTTTCGATAAACAAAAATATTCATAGAAGTACGCATACTGTTACGAACTGCTAACACGAGATGCAAATTTAGTTTGTTTGTTTTATTTTGGCTAGTTCAAACACGCTATTATTTTCTATTTAACAAGAACAATTTAGCAACTACCTAGTAATAAGTGCTTCGCCATTCTTCTCTAATTTTGAACTTTCATCAAACTCTGTTTTTATGTTGATATAAAATACACTTTTAGAAACTTCTCAATATATTTTCCAGTCTTTATTCGAAAATGAACTAGGGCTTAGCAAATTTTTGTTATTTTGTTGATTGTGAATCTTTAACTTCTTGGTAATCTTTGGTAGTCAGTCTATTTTTTCTCTCTACTTATTCTACTTATTTCCGCTTTCAGTTCTTATTTGGTGCTTTTTTTAAAGACGATTTCTTACATTTGTTTTATTGTATGTTTTGTATGTTTTGTAACATCACGGCCTATACTAGACCCCTGGGGAAAAGAGAAGAGGGCTATTTTAAGGTCCATGGCAACTCTTTAATTTTTATTTACAAACATTAAATATATTACAGAACTGTATTTATAAGAAAATGAAAATTAAAGATAATTTGATTCACAAGTGTAGGTCAGTTGAAGGACGGAGATTTTCAGAGTTCTCCTGTTTACGACGAATATATTTCTCCAGGTCTGCTGCAGACTAAATTATCACACTGCAGGATACACGAAACCACAAGGGTTCATTTTGATAAACAGGCAGAGACTCCGGACTATTCAGTCCTGCCAGAGAAAAAAAAACAATTCTGATCTACAATTTGCAGAACTCTCCCTTCTTCACCAAAAACAAACTCCTTTTATGGCAATCTGTCAAGAGGCGGTCAACTTCCCTCACTTCTCATTGCAGTAGATATTTCTCAGCTCGTGGTCTAACACCAATCACTGTGGAATAACTCATGGTAAATTCGTATTCAATATGTAGTTGTTTCGGCCTGTGAAGGTGGCCTTCTTGAGTCTCATTATACATTATTCAGAATATCTGCTGTCAGATATTAGTGACAGGTTGTTCTCATTAGAAAATACTAATTACATGTAATATAACTGCTTACAATATCAGCTGCCTATAACTGCTGCCCACAACACTGCTTACAATATCAGCTGTCAAATATGAGTGATGGATTTATTTTATACTATATTTTTCAAACGACATACATTCCTCTCTCCTGGGAATGAAAAGCCAAATCCCTTACCGTGAGAAAAAATTGATTAACTCTGCTTTCTTATTTATTTTCTTCCTGTGCATTTTTTGTGGAGACACAGAATTCATATCAGAACAACACCCTGTTCACACATGAAATATATTAAATTGTTTTATATGCATAAAAGTCTTTTTTGATATAGTACAAAATTTATCGCTATATTTCATTTTATGGATTAATAGTAACAAAAAAAGAATTTTCTTACATATTCAGCATGACAAATATTAAATCATATAGTATTATACTTAACATGAATACATTAACTATAAATTAACTATAACTATTAAATTAACCATTAACTATTAAATTAACTAAATTAACTATAACCATTAACTATACATTAACTATTTCATATTTTACGAAACATAAAAAGGCGACGTCCAACACATTTCCTTCCATAAATTGAAGTTATAAAAGATGTCCCTCCGGCCGCAAACACGATCAGGCGGACTTTTGAACTTTTGAAATTCCAACGGAAAGCAGTTTTTCCTTCCTATTATGCAATAAATCAGAACCCGTATCGAGCGTGAAAAATATCCACTCTGCACTTTTTAATACGCTTTTATTAGCTTCACCTGTATGTTTGTATGTATGTATGTACACTGCGTGAAAAAAGTAGAAGGACATTAGATTCTTTTTGATAAATGAATAATGACGCATTTTTTAAACAATTAATTTATTCACAACGTTTTTACATGCAGATACTTGTATCTAGACAAAAGAAAAAAGTACACAATTAAAAAAAAAGTATACTTAATAAAAAAATTCGTTTTGACGATCTCATGATCAGTGAAAAAAGTAGAAGGACACTTCTAAAAAAGAGGTGTACTATATAAATTAATATGGAATTCTTTTCCTGTTGGCTCGAATTACTTCGAAGATCCTATTTGCCATCGAACTGTATAAAGATTGAATTTTTGTTTGGCAAAAATTGTCCCATACAAAGTTTAATGATTTCTGCAGCTCAGCTACAGATTCAAACTGCTTTCCACCCTCGTAAACACGACGTACAATCATTGCCCATATGTTCTCTACAATGTTGAGATCAGGACTTTTAGCAGGCCAATGTAAAAGTCGAACATTGTTTGCTGCAAACCAATCTTTAACACCATTTGCAGTGTGAATTGATGCTCCATCTTGCTGAAAAATCCAGTCATCTCCTCCTAACTCAGTGCCATACGGGAAAAGATTTGAGTTTAGAGTCTGGATGTAGTCTGTATGGTTTCTGTTTACCATTTAGAAAGACTAAACTTGTCCTGCCTCCATAGTCAACTGCTAACCATACCATTAAACCACCTCCTCCCATCTGTCGAGTAGAATAAGTTTCTTCTTCAATACCAAGACAGTGCCAATAGTACTTGATAACCATCTGGACCATCCAAATTGAATTTTTTCTCATCGGAAAATATAACTGAGGTCCATTCTGAGCTCCAGGACATGTGGTCTTTAGCCCACTGCAGTCGGTTCTTCATGTGTCCTTCATTCCACTTCGGATGGTGCTTCCGTTTTTTAAAGACGAACTTTTTTGAGCGTTTTATGTAGTTATAGACAGCTCTTTTGGTTACATGTGTAATTCTTGATTGAAATTGCGCCTTGCCGACACTTCCACCAGTCTTTTTGAGTTCACGAATGATTTTTCGTTGATCACGTTGGATGAGTTTTTTTGGTCTTCCTGTCTTCTTTTTTCTTCTGTCACTTTCAGGGTTTCTTATGAAGTTCGAAACAGTATTAGGACTGATTCGTAGCTGCCGTGCAATCTCTCTCACACCTTTGCCTTCATTTTTATAGGCAACTATTTGACCCTTCTGAAACTTACTCAAGGGTATTCCTCTGGGCATCCTAAAACCAACAAAAACTATGAATTTCTAGCTAAATATTTCATTCTTGTTAAAAAGGAATTAAAAGAGAAAAAAACACTAACCTATAAACTTTCCAACAGCTTCTAAATAGATTTTTTGGACGTGTCCTTCTACTTTTTTCACATACCCAAAGTTATTAAGTATTGCATTCCTAAGTTAAAATAGCGGTAAGTAAAAAAATCTCATTTAATTTTCACTTAACGTAAATTAAAACTCTAACAAAACAACTCTCTATAAAAATCAGGTCAAAAGCAGTAAAATAAAAGCATATTGTACAAAAAAATGACTGTCCTTCTACTTTTTTCACACAGTGTATGTTTGTATGTTTGTATGTAACTCACTTTTTGGGCTCGATTTTGGGACTGATGGCGCCATCTACTGGCGAGTCAGTCAACTGATCCGCGATCGAATTCCGCTCTTCCTATTGGCCGAAAATTTCGGTGGCTAAAAAGAGGCGGATCTCAAAGGCATAGGAGTGCGATCATGTCGAATTGCGCTCTTCCTATTGGCCGAAAATTTCGGTGGCTAAAAAGAGGCGGATCTCAAAGGCATAGGAGTGCGATCATGTCGAATTGCGCTCTTCCTATTGGCCGAAAATTTCGGTGGGTAAAAAGTATGTAAACTTAGCGGATAACCGGCCAAGTGGAAAACAAAGTAAAAACAATTATACTTTAAAAAAACTAAAAAAAAATATGCTTTTAGAGTTAATCAGACTAAAAAGTAAAAAATAAATTAATAGTTTTAAAAAACTAAAAAATACGCTTTTAGAGTTAATCAAACTAAAAAGTAAAAAATAATTGTTAACATAAGAATAAAATGACTGACGAGAAAATGAATGTCACTGTTCTAAAAGCGTTGGGTGCTTTGTATGACATTTTTAAACTAACTCTGCATTTCGGAATGAAACTAATGAGAAATTATAACGATTGATATCGAGCACCCCACGATTTTAGAACAGTGACATTCATTTTCTCGTCAGTCATTTTATTCTTATGTTAACAATTATTTTTTACTTTTTAGTTTGATTAACTCTAAAAGCGTATTTTTTAGTTTTTTGAAACTATTAATTTATTTCCTCCCATTTATTTTGCAATCTCGGAAGGAAAAACCGACGGTTATCCAACAGAAACAACGGATTTTGGTTTTATTTGGACGTTTATTTCGAGAACCATTATTCAAATACCGAATGTGCAAAAACTGATATTCAAGTAAAAGAAACATATAAAAAAGAAATAATCGATACTAGAAAATGAGAAATATGCTTTTAGAATAGAAAATCAAATTATCGCGTTGCATTCAATTTTATAGTAACAATCAATTTCAAATAATAAATATAATTTTTAGATATAAAATGTTAATTAAGGTTTTTGTAATCAATGGTATAATTTGTGGTAAAACGAGCTTTTATTTGAACGTTAGTTATATTAACTACAGTTAATTCTATGTAGAGCAGCATTTTTTTCTCACGAGAAGAGTTTTAGCATTTCAATCCCAGGAGAGTGGAATGTATGTAAATTCACAAATATATAACAACCAATCATTAAAATTTGACAGCAAACAAGACGTATTGGGGATATTTATATTACATGCAATCAGTAATGTTTGCGGTAAGTGTTTGTAGAAATGAGAACAAATTGTCACTCATTTAGTCAACCTATCTTTAATTTAATTTAATTATTGGATAATTGGAAATTAATTAAAATTTGCTTAAAAATTCTGGTTTCTTAAAGCATAATGCTTTAAAACAGTTGAAAATTATTTGAGATCTTTTTTTTATTATGCTTTAATTCCACCATAAAATTAATAAATTTCTTCACTTTTATGCAAATTTATAAATATAATGTTTTAATATATAATAATGTGATTTTAAACAATTTATTCGTTTCTTTACGATATGTTTTCCGTCTGAAAATATTCGTTTTGTTAATTAAGATAAACACTGAAAATATCTTTAAAACACATTCAAGAATACTATTTCAGATGAATTATGTTGAAAAATTATTAATTTCGTGAAGCTAACTTTTAATATAAATCTTCAATAGCTTATTATTGCTTTTTATCAACTATACACTGAAGTGACAAAAGTCATGGGATACCTCTTAATATCGTGTCGGCCCTCCTTTCGCCCGGCGAAGTGCAGCAACTCGACGTGGCATGGACTCAACAAGTCGTTGGAAGTCTTCTGCAGGAATATTGAGCCCTGCTGTCTCGATAGACGTCCATAATTGTGAAAGCGTTGATGGTGCAGGATTTTGGGCACGAACAGACCTCTCGATGATGTCCCATAAATGCTCGATGGGATTCATGTCGGGCGATCTAGGTGGCCAGATCATTCGTTGGAACTGTCCAGAATGTTCTTCAAACCAATCGCGAACAGTTGTGGCTCGGTGACATGGCGCATTGTCATCCATAAAAATCCCATCGTTGTTTGGGTACATGAAGTCCATGAATGGCTGCAAGTGATCTCCACGTAGCTGAACATAAGCATTTCCAGTCAATGTTCGGTCAGTCGCACCAGAGGACCAAGTCCATGCCATGAAAAAACAGCCCACACCATTACGGAGCCACCACCAGCTTGAACAGTGCCTTGCTGACAGTTTGGGTCCATGGCTTCGTGGGGTCTGCGCCACACTCGAACCCTACCATCAGCTCTTACCAACTGAAATCGTGACTCATCGGACCAGGCCACGGTTTTCCATTCATCTAGGGACCAACCGATATGCTCACGTGCCCACGAGAGTCGCTGCAAGCGATGTCGTTCTGTCAGTAAAGGCACTCGATTCGGTCTTCTGCTGGAATAGCCCAAGAAAGCCAAATTTCTCCGCACAGTTCTAACAGACAAGTCCCTTGTACGTCCCACATTGATTTCTGCGGTTATTTGACGCAGTGTTGCTTGTCTGTTAGACTTTACGACTCTTTGCAGACGTCGCCGGTCTCTGTTGTTAAGTGCAGGCGGTCGACCACTGCGCTGTCCATGGTGGGATGTTATGCCTGAAATTTCATACTCTTGGCACACTCTTGACACAGTGGATCTGGGAATGTTGAATTCCCTAACGATTTCCGAAATGGTATGACCCATGCGTCTAGCTCCAACTAACATTCCGCGTTCAAAGTCTGTTAATTCCCGTCGTGCGGTCAACATCACGTCAAAACCTCTTCACATGAATAACTTGAACAGAAATGAAAGCTCTGCGAAAGCACTGCGCATTTATACCTGTTCTACGCGATGCTACTGCCATCTGAAAATGTGCATATTGCTATCCCATGACTTTTGTCACTTCAGTGTATTTCTTATTAGAAATACCAACAGTTCAATATCTTTTTTTTAAGGTAAATACAAGTTTTGGGAAATTGCCATGATATTCATTTGGAATCAAAATATTACAGGCCTGTACAAATGGAAAAACGATAGTTATTCAAAGGAACATTTCATCTTCCACTTCAACTCCGAAAAATAAATTTTACTCAAAAAAGTCATGAAGTGGACCACTAACAACTAACAAACATCCATGTCACCACCAGTTACCAAAGGTCAGAGCCCTAGCCAATTGCCTCTCAGAGCGACAGTGAAGAAGATGAAAATTTAAATTAAGTGAAAAAATTTGGAGAAACAAGTGTTGGGCTGACAATGGACACCCGTCGAAATGGTAGGGTAGCCATAGAAGAACATGTAAACAATGTTAACGAATGCCTGCTAAAATCTCCCAAAACAATTTTACAAAACATCATCTGGCCAAGCTGAAGTTTCGTAAGTAGCATTACAGCTCATTATGAAGAAGCTGAAATTTGAAGCGTAAAATTCTATAGAAACAGAAAACATTAAAAATTGATGTCAAAATATATCTTCTCATTAATTTATATAACAAGAGAACAACTCACACTTTCAGCTTTTATTGTGATTCCACTCTTAGAACTAAAGTTGAATTATATGCATCTGTAATAACAAGTATATGCTTCAAATAATTCATAAGGTATTTATAAATATTGATATATCGACTTTTGAACCCTACTGTACCACCATAGTGCCACATAATGAGTTTTAAATTAGAATTGGAGACAATCGAATACAACCTGATTACAAAACCCTTTTTCCGTCCAGCACAAAAATAAAGAAAGCGAGATTTGTTTCTTTCGTGACGAAACAGAACTTTTATGCACAAAGTCTTTTCGCAAAACACTCTTCTTATTTTTTCGCCCTCAGAGAAATCTTTTTTTCCTGATAATGGCGCGTAAGACAGCCACCTTCGCGAGAAATATGTTTGATGTTGCTCATTTTTTTTTTATTTTAAGGAACACACGAGACCCGTCATTTATTCTGATTATTCTAAAAGCTTGCAATATTCTTGAAAAGTTTCGGAAACAAAAATTTTCATATAAGTATCCATACTGTTATGAACTGCTAACACGAGATGCAAATTTGGTGTGTTTGGTTTTATTTTTACTAGTTCAAACACTACTTTCTACCTAACTAGAATAATTTGGCAACTACATAGTAATAAGTGCTTCGCAATTCTTGTCGAATTTTAAACTTTCATCAAACTCTGTTTCCATGTTGATATAAGATACACTTTTGGAAATTTCTCAATATCTTTTCCAGTTTTTATTCAAAAATGCACTAGTCCTTAGCAAATGTTGTTTATTTTATTAATTGTAAATCATTAACTATTTAGTAGTTATTCACTGGACTCATTCTACTTTATTCCTCTTCTAGTTTTTATTTCGTGAGTTTTATTAAAATTTCTTATATCTGTTTTATTGTTAGTAGTAGTTTTGTAGTTAACGCCTTGACCTATGCTAGACCTACAACGTTTTCAAGAAGAGAGCCATTTTTAGGGACAAGACAGCACTTTAAATTTATTTAGAAGAATTTTTTATATAATCAGAACTCTATTTACAATGAAATGAATAATAAAATATAAATTAGATACACAAGTGTAGTTCACTCCAAGAACGGAGATTTTAAGGGTTCTTGTATCTACGAAGAATCTAAAACACCCGGTCGTTGGCAGACCTTAATTATCACATGGTGTGATACACGAAACCCCAAGGGGTCATTATAAAAACAGGCAAAACCCTTGGCCTGTTCAGTCAATTGAGAGAAAAGGAGAAAGACATTACTTCTTGTCGACTAATTGCTGAACACTCCTCCTGTCCTTCTCCAAAATTCTTCCTTTAAGAAAATTAGTCAAGAGGTGGATCAGCTTCTCTCACTTCAACACTCACAGTGGACACTTTCTCGGCCCATGGTCTGTCACCAGTCCCGATGAAACAACTCATGGTGTAGTCCATATTCGATCTATAGCTGTTTCGACCTGTGGAGATAGAACAATCGCTAATTTCATGAGGTATCATTATACATGTCACCGAATATCTGCTACCAGTTTTGAGAGACAGCTTGTTCTCATTAATATAAAATATTAATTGCATGTAATATAAATATCCACAAAACTGATTATCTGCTGTAAAATTTGAGTGATGGCTGCTATTATTTACTTGCCAAAGAACCTACATTCCTTTCACCTGGAAACGAAATGCTATAAGTATTCATGCGGGAAAAATGCTGCAGGCTATTCATTTTGAGACAAAGCTGTATGAACAGAAAATCATTCAAAACATTAAAACGAACATTAACTAATTATCAACACCTTATTATTCGAAAATTAACTAAAGCTTCCAATTACGAACTAATAAAACAGGAACATCAAAAATGAACTAATGAGTGACAAGTTGTTCTCATTAGTATAAAACACTAATAACTTGTAATATAACTACTTACAGCACTGCTTATATACTGTCAAATTTGAGTAATGAATTTATTATATCTCTTTCAAATGATATACTTTCCTTTCTCTTGAGAATCAAATGACAAAACTCTTCTCGTGAGAAAAAAATGCTACACTCTGCTTTTTTATTTATTTTCTTCCCATGCATTTTTTGCCGAGTCACGGAACTCACCATGTTCACACATGAAAAGATACTGACTTATTTTATTTGCATAAAGGCTTTATTTGATATATTACAAAATTTATCGGTATATTTCATTTTATGGATGGATCATAACAAAAGTAATAAATTTTCTTACGTACTAGTATTCAGCATGACACATATTAAATCATATAGTACTGTGTTTCGAATTTCATATTTTACGAAACATACAGAGGCAACGTCTTGCCCATTTCCTCCAATAAATCGAAGTTGTAAAAGATCTCCGTCCGGCCGCAAACACGAACAGACGGACTTTTGCACCGTTGAAATGCCGATAGAAGCCTTCCTATTAGAAAATAAATCAGAACCCTCATCGAGCGTGAAAACTATCCGATCCGCACTTTTTTCCTCCCATTTATTTTGCAATCTCGGAAGGAAAAGCGACGATTATCCGAGAGAAGCAACGGATTTTGGTTTTATTTGAACGTTTATTTCAAGAACCATCATTCAAATACCGAATGTGCTAAAACTGATATTCAAGAATACGTAAAATAAGAAAGTATCGATACTAGAACATGAGAAATATGGTTTTGAATATAAAATCAAACTGTCTCGTTGCATTGAACTTTACAGTGACAATTAGTTTCAAATAGTAAATATAATTTTCTTTTATAAAATTTGAGTTTTGGTTTTGTAATTGATGATAGAATTTATGTTAAAATGAGCTTCTTATTAACAAAATTATTTGAAATATTTTGGTCTTTTCTGTGATACGAATGAGAATTTTTTTCTAATACAGCTGGCAATACAGAGACAGTTTTCCTATATGCCTAAGGCAAGAGCTGCACCGCTGTTATTTATTCAGCATTCCTCAGGGCGCGTGTGTAGCATGAAGATATGGTACGGACGTGAATAACACTACCCCTACAACGCTTACGACGGTCAAACAAGACTGGGACATATTGATTTTAAAATGGATTCCGAACCACTACCACTATCCATGGCAACTCCACAGATTTCGCATTCGAATTCTGGTAATGTGGTTTGGAATACACTTTAAACAGTAGGTTCCGGACTAATATGACTGTAGAGCGTTGGGTCATATTAGTCCGGAACGAGCGTCTGACAAACCTACACGGTAAAAAAGAAAACATCTCTTGTCACGATATCTGCCAATAGGCAGATGGCCTTGGCCCATCATAAAGCTGTGGCGCCAATGAAGAAATTTGAAATTAAGTGAAAAGATTTGGAGAAACAAGTGTTGGCTGGACAACGGTAGGGTAGGGTAACACAGAAGAGTATGTAAAGATTGTTAACGAACACCTGCTTAAATCTCACAAAAAATCATCACAAACATTATCTGGCCAAACCAAGTTTCGTACGTTGCAGAAGTGTTCATTATAAATAAGCTGAAATTTCAAGCGTAAAACAAATAAATTTAGCCTATCGGTGTCAAAATATATCTTCTCATTAATTTATGCAATATGGTAAAGGTTCACACTTTCAGCGTTTACTGTGATTCCACTCGTAAAACTGGAGTTGAAATATATTCCCCTGCAATAGCAAATATGTCCTTTAAATTATTCACAAGTTATTAACAAATTCATAGATATATCGACTTTCGAACAATGTTGTACAACCACAGTATAACATAATAAGTTTTAAGTTAGAATTGGAGACAATCGAATATAACCCCATTACAAAACCCCTTTTCCGTTCAAAAAAAAAAAAAAACAGAAGAAAGTGAGATTTGTTTCTTTCGTGACGAAACAAAACTTTAACGCACAAAACACTCTTCTTATTTTTTGGCCCTCAGAGAAATCTTTTTTTTTCCCGTTAATGGCGCGTAAGAAAGCAAGCACTCTATTTTTCTTTCGCGAGAAACATGTTTGATGTTGCTCATTTTTTTTTATTTTAAGGAACGCACGAGACCCGTCATTTATTCTGATTATTCTGAAAACTTGCAACATTTTTGAAAAGCTTCGAAAACAAAAATATGCATAGAAGTATCCATACTGTTATGAACTGCTAAGACGAGATGCCAATTTAGTTTGCTTGTTTTATTTTTACTGGCTCAAACACACTACTACTTTCTACATAACTAGAACAATTTGGCAAGTACATAGTAATAAGTGCTTTGCAATTCTTGTCAAATTTTGAAACTTTCATCAAACTCTGATTTCACGTTGATACAAAATACACTTTTGGAAACTTCTCGATATCTTTTCCAGTTTTTATTCAAAAATGATCTAGTCCTTAGCAAATTTTTGTTATTTTGTTAATTGTGAATCATTAACTATTTACTAATCTATGGTCATCAGTCTATTTTTATCTTTCGGATCATCCTACCTTTCCCCGTTCTAGTTCTTATTTCGTGATTTTTTTTTAACATCTTACATCTCTTTTATTGTATGATGTGTATGTATTATAACGTCTCGGCCTATACTAGACCTAAAACGGCTTCAAGAAGCGAGCCACTTTCAGTTTTATGGATATATTGTAATTTTTATTTACAAGCATTATTTATATATTTACAGAAATCTATTTACAATGAAATGTACATGAAATGTATAAATTAGATACACAAGTACAGTTCATCCAAGGTCGGAATTCTCGAGTCTATGTAGAATCTAAAATACCTGGTCTGTGGCAAACCTTAATTATCACACGGCGTGATACCACAAGAGGCTCAATTTAAAAACAGGAGAAATTTAATGCCTATTCAGTTACTTCAGAGAAAATGAAAAACAGAATTTCTTATCGACTTGTAGAAGAATTCTCTTATTTTTTCAGAAAACCTCCCCTTTAAAAATTCCTTCAGCAGTGAGGAATTAGCTTTCCTCACTTCTCCTTGGAGTAGGCATTTCTCAACTCGTAGTCTATCACCAACCACGATGGAACAACTTATGGTACAGTTCATATTCAATCTGTAGTTGTGAAGGTGAATCTGTGAAGGTCGCACAGACATTCGCTAATTCCGTGAATCTCATTATACATGACACCGAATATCTGTTTTCAGACTTAAGTGACAGTTAGTTCTCATTAGTACAAAACACTTACTGCATGTAATATAACTACCCACAATAAAGCTCGTCTTCTGTCAAATATGAGTAATGGATTTATTATATATTTGTCAACTAACATACGTTCCTCTTTTCTGGGAAAACTCTTCTAGTGAAGAAAAAAAATACGTCACTATGTTTAAACAACAACTTATACTTTTATTTAATTTCTTCCTTTACATTTTTTTGAAGTCATAGAACTAATATCAAAATACCATAAACATATTGAACTATTTTATTTACATAACAGACTTTTTGAAATATTACAACATTTATCACTATTTTTGACAAATATTGTACTTAACATGAAATGGTTTCGTATTTCATATTTTACGAAACATAAAGAGGCGACGTCTTATGTAGTTCCTCCAATAAATCGAAGGTATAAAAGATCTCCCTCCGGCCGCAAACACGACCAGGCGGACTTTTGAACCTTCGAAATTCCAACGGAAAGCAGTTTTTCCTCCCTATTAGAAAATAAATCAGGAGCCCTGTCGAGCGTGAAAAATATCCCATCTGCACTTTTTTCCTCCCATTTATTTTGCAATCTCGGAAAGAAAAGCGACGGTTGTCCAACAGAAACAACGGATTTTAGTGTTATTTGAACGTTTATTTCGAGAACCATCATTCAAATACCGAATGTGTTAAAACTGATATTCAAGCATACATAAAATAAGAAACTATCGATACCAGAATACAAGAAATATGTTTTTGAATAGAGAATCAAATTATCTCGTTGAATTAAAGTTTCCTGTGACAATCAATTTTAAGTAGTAAATAAAATTTTCTTACATAAAAATGTTACTGCGGTTTGTAATCAGTAGCAGAATTTTTAGTGAAAAAGCTTTATATTAACAAAATTTTTTTAAATATGTTGGTCTTCTGCTGTGATGTGTATTGAGTATGAAAATAAATTCACATTGAAAAATACATTAACTAAGATGAAAATTTTGGACCGGATGGCCAAGAGCCTAGCCATCTGTCACTCAGTGCCACTAGTTTCGGGTTCGAGTCCTGACAATCTCATGAATGCTTGTAGTGGTTCGGAATACACTTTATTTCGTAATCGGTCTAATATGACTGTAGAGCATAGGGCCTACAAACCTATCCCTTAAAAATTAATCATTTCCTGTGTCGAAATCTGAAAGTAGGTACTACAGTAGGGCTGTTGCGCAAATGAAGAAAATGTAAATTTGAAATTAAGTGAAAAAACTTGGAGAAACAAGCATTAGACGGACAACGGGCAGCCGTCTAAATGGTATTATAGCCATAGAAGAACATTGTGAAATCTGGGCATATAGTAGGCCTACTACAGAGCCCAAAAAATAAGACCAATTTTCCATTTAAAATTCCCGGGGCATATGGAATTTCAATTTTTTTCTTTTTTAGGTTGCTGGCACTGTCCTTGACATTTGTGGGAAAAAAATATTCACTAGTGTATAACGACTTCAAGAAGAGGGCCATTTTCCGGTTCATAGGAACACTTTAAATTTTATTTACAAATATTATATAAATATAGAACTCCACATAAATGAAAATTATGGACATAAATTAGATACACAAGTGCAGTTCACTCCAAGTTCAGAGATTTTCAGAGTTCTCGACCATACGACTAATCTAACATCTGGTATGCGGCAGACCTTAATTATCAACGGAGGAATACATGAAACCATAACGGTCTCACTTTGGAAACAGGCGGAAACTCCGGCTTGATCAGTCATTTCAGAGAAAAAGAGAAAAACAACATTTCTAGTTGATTCGTCTCAGAACTCTCCCTTTCCTTCTCCAAACACCTTCCTTTAGGAATTCCGTCAGGAAGGAGGGGGGCTGGATTAGATCACTTCTTGTTGGAATCGACACTTTTTCAGTCCATGGTGTATCACCAATCGAGATGCTGCAACTCATCACGTAATCCATATAGCATCTATAATTAATTCGATCTGTAAACGCAGAATAGATAATCGCTAATTTCATGAAGTCTTATCATCCATGACACCAAACATCTGCTATCCGATTTGAGGGATAGTTGTTCCCATTAGTACAAAACACTAATTGCATGTTATGTAACAACCCACAACACTACTTGTCTGCTGTGAAATTTTACTGATGGGCATTTTATTATGTTCTTGTCAAAGGTTATACATTTTTCTCTCCTGGGAATGAAATGCCAAAACTCTTCCAGTAAGAGAAAATGCCAGAAAACATTATTTGACCCAGTTGAAGTTTCGTACGTAGCATGACAGCCCTTTATGAAGAAACTGAAATTTCAAGTTTACAATTATATAGAAACGAATAACTTTACAAATTGTTGCCAAATATGTCTTCTCATTAATTTATATAGCAAGAGAACTGCTTCATTTTTGCGTTTACTGTGATCCCATTTCTAGAACTGGAGTTGAACTATATGCACCTGTAATAACAACTATGTGCTTCAAATTATTCATAAGTTAATGATAAATTCATAGATATATCGACTTTTAAATCCCACTATGCCACCACAGTATAGCATAATGAGTTTTAAATTAGAATTGGAGACAATCGAATATAACGTTATTACAAAACCCTTTTTCCGCTAACACAAAATTGTTTCCTTCGTGACGAAACAAACCTTTAACGCACAGTCTTTTCACAAAACACTCTTCTTATTTTTTGGCCCTCAGAGAAATCTTTTTTCCTGTTAATGGCGTGTTAGACAGCCAGCACTTTATTTTTCATTCGCCAAAAACATGTTTGATGTTGCTCATTTTTTAATCTTACGAGCACACGAGACTCGTCATTTATTCTGATTATACTGAAAGCTTGCAAGATTTCCGAAAAGTTTCGAAAACAAAAATATTCATAGAAGTATCCATACTGTTATGAACCGCTAACACGAGATGCAAATTTAGTTTATTTAGTTTTATTTTTACTAATTCAAGCACGCTACTGCTTTCTACCTAGCTAGAACAATTTGGCAAGTACATAGTAATAAGTGCTTCCCAATTCTTGCCGAATTTTAAACTTTCATCAAACTCTGTTTTCATGTTGATATAAAATACACTTTTGGAAACTTCTCAATATCTTTTCCAATTTCTATTCAAAAATAAACTAGTCCTTAAGAAAATGTTGTTATTTTGTTAATTTTGAATCATCAACTAATTGTTAATCTTTGATCATCAGTTTATTTTTTCTCTTCACTCATTCTACTTATTTTCCCTTCTAGTTCTTATTTCGTAATTTTATATTTTTAAATTTCTTACATCTATTTTATTGTATTATTTTGTATGTATTGTAACGTTCGGCCTATGCTGAGCTTATAACGACTTCAAGGAGAGGGCTACTTTCAGGTTCACGGCAGCACTATAAATTTTATTTACAAGCACTATTTATGTATAACGAACTCTACTTACAATGAAATGAAAATTAAAGATATAAATTAGATACAAAAGTGCAGCTTACTCCAAGGATGGACATTTTAAGAGTTTTCGAGTCTAAGAAGAATTTAAGCAAATGATTTGTGAGAGACCTTAACTATCACACGGCGTGATGCACAAAACCACAAAGGGTTCACATTAAAAACTGGCGAAATCTCCGAATTGATCAGTCACGCAGATTCTTTGGGCAATGGGCGGACAACGTTCGAAGAGTCCGTTGTCGATGCCCAAAAATAAAAAAGTTAAAGTTAAAATAAAAAAATTTTAAGCTAAAAATAAAATAAAATAAAGAAAAAATGTATCTTCTTATTGACTCGTCGCAAAATTCGTTTCTTCTTCTCCAAAAACCTCCCTTTTAGAAAGTCCACCAAGAGAGGGTCAGTTTCCCTCACTTCTCATGGGAGTCGACATTTTCTCAGTCCATGGTCTATCATCAAATACCATGCAGCAATTCACATAGTCCATATCAAGTCTGTAACTGTTTCGACGTGTGAAGATCGAACAGACAATCGCTAATTTCATGATATCTCATTAGCCATGACACTGAATTATCTAATGTCTATTTGAGGGACAGGTTAATTAGTACAAAATACTAATTGCATATAATATAAATATCCCCAACACTGTTTATCTGCTGTCAAATTTGAGTGATAGCTTGTTGTTATGTGTTAAAGAATATATATTCCTCTCTCCTGAGAACGGAATGTAACAACTCTTCTCGTGGGAAAAATGCTATAGTATATAAAATACACAAACCAATACTAAAACCCAGACGCTTATATACAAAATATTTAACAAAACAGATGTAATATTTTAAAATCTAATAAACTTTATAATATAGATTTTCGTCATACGAAAAGATTTGAAATTAGAATATATTATTTTTCTGATAAAAATAAATATATAATTCTGACTAATCATACGAATATTCAGAACATTGTATTTAAAAAAAATATCCCATTATTAATTCGATCTATTGACAAATTTATTTAATAATGAGAAAGTAATAATTATGTAACTTCCCTAATCTATTGCATTAAAAACGCTAGACAGCATGAGATTTTGTAACTTCAACTATAAATTTTTGTAAAATAACTGATATTACAAAGTTAATCATATAAAGTTACTTTTCCAGAGTTTCGTAATATTTGATAAGTACGCAAGGTACAAAAATGTAAATAAATTCATAATGCTTTTTGAATAATTATTTTTCAACTGAAATTAATTAAAACTTTCGAATTTATATTTAACAAAGTAGCAAGAAAAATACTTAGTATGTCATAATTAACCCCAAAATAAAAATGTCATATTTCTACTCATTCCAAACATTTATATCTACAGGTAATCATTTTAAAAACTTTAAATAAATGTTCATTGTGTTTACGTTTATATTTTAATAATACATACAAAATTATGTATCATTCATATATTATTTTTAGTTGCACATGTATGAAAATCTAAACACCAGTAAAAATGAAGTTGTATTGTTCTGAAATGTCAAAATTAAAAAAATAATTAGTATCTTTAAAATAAAGCTTTTTAAAAAAAGTATTCTACTTTTATAAAATAATGACACTTAAGAATAAATAATAAACTACTAAAATTAATGAAAATCAAAATAATAATAATAGTTAAATAATTCAAAATGAAATGTATAAAATGTATAAATGTATAAATGTATAAAATGTATGCATAGGAAGGTAAAAATAACAAATTTTAGAAATTAGAAAATATAAAAATAAAAACAGTAAATTTGAAGTTCTAACCTAAACACAATAATTTAACTTTCTCTTTCATTTTATCAAATTTAATGCAATGAAAAGTAGTTTTTCTTTTAATTTTAAAAAAGTAATAATTAGTATAATAATAGTTATTCTTAAAATCAATCTTTGAAGAACAACTCCTATTTTTATAAAGGAACAGTACTTCAAAATAAATAATAAACAGCTAAAATAAATTAAAATCAATAATAATAATAATAATAAAATAATCCAAACTGAAATGCATATAATGCATAGGAATGTTTAATAAATATCAAATTCTAGAAATTAGGAAATATATAACTTAAGATATTAAATTTGAAGTGATAAGATGAACACAATTATTATTTCATTTTTTTTTTTTTTTTTTTTTTCATTTTACAAAATTAATACAATGAAAAGTAATTTTTGTTTAATTTTTAAAAACTAATAATAAGTATTTTTAAAATCAATCTTTGAAAAAAAAATCCTACTTTTATAAAAAAATAAATAATAAACTACTGAAAAAATGAAAATCAAAAAGAATAATAATAATAATCATAATAAATAGTTCAAACTGAAATGCATAAAAAGTATAGAAATGTTTAAAAACACCAAATTCAACACAATTTTTTTTTAATTTACAAAATTAATACATTGAAAAGTAGTTCTTATTTAATTTTAAAAAAGCCAATTCAAATTTTTCATTAATTTTGGTTATAATTCAAAAAAAATTGTATGGACTGAGAGTGAAAAAATTGGGACTCATTCTTCAGTATTTAGGATTCCTTAAGTAATACTTGGCAAATGTTTTATTCTAAAATTATTCATATTTAAAATGACATACATGTTGCTAGCGTGCTTCCTCTTACACACGGTACTCCATATCGAAGAATCACAGAGCAGCATGCTCTTCCGCTGAGAAAGGTTTAGTTATAGCCTCTCATCTCGAGAGGATATATGTTTTAGTCCACCCCAGAGCATTAGTTGCCTACAGACTCTCACCTATGAGAAGAAGCATATTTCACGCACACTGCACGCATCCGAGGTTTGGGGTACTCGGCTTAGAAGTGGAGTCCTTCCACGAATCTATAATTATCTGTCTTTAAATGGGATAAATATTGTACGCCTCTAATTGTATGTGTGTGGTGTTTGTCGTATTTAAATAAGGCTGTCAGTTCTCCAACCTGTGCCTCAAGTATCTCCACCCAATCGCACCCAATTACAATCTGGTTGTCCAACCTGCACACTACAATGTTTAGTATTTTATTAATTGTGTCATTACTTTTAAATACAGTACATTAAATTAAATATTGAAATATTCTTGTATTTTACTTAAATCAAAAGACTGAAATTAACTACTTATTTACTTGAAAACTATTATAATTCGATAATTGCAAAGATACAACATGAGGAATTATTTAATTTTATACAGTATATTTAATTATGAAAACTTCACTAGTAACTTCACTAGTAACTTCACTAGTACTTCATCAACCTTTATTTTACATTAACTGGTAAACAGTCACCCCAATTCAGATTCTTACCCCAAGTTATTCTGTCACTGATGTCTTTTTACTATTGCTATCGTTTTCGACTGAACCAGTCTTCCTGTCTTTTTCCTTCAGTTTGAAATAGCTCTACCCACACTTCGATAAGAAAAAAAAATGAATCTGAACAAATATTTTTCTACGTAGAAAAATATTCCAACACATACTTCTACTTTTATTTGGGGATGTTTTATAAAATATTATTTTCGCATTCCTCTGTCACTTGTGTGACGGCGGGTCGATCCTATGTCATAAAAAATACATAAAACATTCATTACATTCAACTCAACTATTCCATTATGCCATAACGTGCATCCAAACTTCTGTTTCAAGATTTTTTCGTGCCACTTGATCCAAAATTTGAATTCGTGGCACATCCACCAGAAAGCAAATCTTCTCGGGCTGAGGGAACTTTGACAAAAATTCCATCCACTGAATTTTTTGCTGTCATCTTCTATTTTTAGTCGTCGTAGAACATATTCAGTGGACCATTCTTTAATGTCATCTATCAGGAATGAGAAATTTGTCCATATCTTATATTAGCTTTGCTACATACAATATCAGTCGCCATTTATCATCAACTTATTTTCGAATGCATAGCATTGTTTAGATTCAAGGTTCCAATAGTCTAATGAGAGATTACAAGGTTCTAATAGTCTTTTATAAAAATTTTAATTATTAAAAATAGTTAATGTAAATGTCATGAAATAAATACTTTTCTGTCTTCGTTTCAGCAACATTTATATGGTTTAAAAAATATCATTGCTGGATTGCTCAGTCATTGCTAGCTTTATCATCATTTGTCATTTGTAATCATTGCTAGATTTATTCTGCTATTCGTATGTTGTTTTAACTGCAATTCATATCAGGAAACGATTCGTGTTGTTTAAAAACGATTGAAAAAATTCGTGTTATTTTAACTTACAGTAATTTATTCATGATTTTCTATATTGTTAAAAGAAACAATTGTCCATTTTTGTTAGATAGTGATTCATAATTTCATAGTGCATCATAATGATAAACAATTTGGCCTCGACATAAGACCGTGAGCATGTATTAGGACAAAAATAACAAAGAACGATATTGAAGCAATGAATTGGATATTTCACATTACAATCATTTAAAAATTGTTAGAAAAATTTATTTTGATTTTGTAAACAATAAGAACACATTTTATGTTTTTAAATTTTCAGTAGACACACTGTGTTTATTTTTGTTTTGTCTTTGAATTATTTTTATTCTAATAGGCATGAACGGATTTATGTCGACCCATGGATGTTTATACATTATGATGCAATATCTAGGAACTGTTACCCATTTTTGCTTCATAGTGGATCATAACGTATAAACAATTTGGTCTAGACATAAGTCCGCGTACGTGTGTTAGGACAAAAATAACAAAAAGAGATATTAAAACAATTTACTGGATATTTCAGATTACAATGATTTAAAAATTGTTAAACAATTTTATTTTCATTTTTATAAACAAAAAAGCTCACATTTTATGTTTTTAAATTTTCAGTAGACAAGCTGTAATTTGTGATCTTGTGTAATAAAAAAAACGAAATTAACTCACAAATTATTTACAACCATTACACGATTAAATTATAACATCTCTTTCTAATAGAACAGCAATGTCTAACTCAGCGTAAATGACGCCAAACTAGCCACATCTAAACATTAATAAATCAAAAGTAATGCGTTGTGTCTACGTAATAACCCATAAAAATTACCACTTTAATAAAACACTATTGCATTAAATATTTCTCGACAGATTCCTTTTTATTCCAGAATCTTGTGGAATGGCAGAACTCCAGGAGATATTCTCATCGCCATAAAATAATGAACACAAGTAAAAAATAAATAAAAAATTATATGCATACATATAAAAAAAAATTTACACAAATGATATTAGTAAACAAAAATGGAAACCTTAATTATCAGAATTAATAATACAATAAGGGTTCCTAGAATTAATTTAATTGAAACCGTTAATCAAATAAGATATTCAATAATCATAAAAAATACGCATTAACAAAATACACAAACAAAATCTTGATTAATTAAATTCATTCATGGTTTATAAGCAACAAAATAATAATATTATTATTGTTATTAATAAATAATAGAATGCAGTTTTAACATTCAATATGCATTTTAACATATTTGATGTCAATTTTGGCATTTGTAAAATAATAAAATATTACAAAAAAAAGCCAATAAGATTTATCCATTATGCTCATTTCAGAATACTGAGACTCCAGTTATACTCGTATATTCTGTCCTTTTCCAATAAAAGAATTTAAGAATTGCTATACAAATCCATCAATGTTTTACATTTTGAAAAAAATCATAAAAATGTTGTTGAAATGAAGACGAAAAAGTATTTTTTTTGCAAGTGCAATTTTTTAAAAAATACTCATTTTGAGATGAGTTAAAAGTTAAAATGAAAATTTTAATGAAAGGTAGCTGCATTCCTTTTGTATTATAGAATGTAATCTTCATAAAGAATCATGATTTCTATCATTCTTATGAATTTCTTCCCGTTGGAGTTGCTCTCCATCATTCAAATGGTACTCATTTTGGATAGAGCAGAATATATGTATAGTTAAAATTAAATTAAATAAAATCTATAATATTATAGATGTATTTTCAAATGAGAAAAACGTTTTCTGAAATTTGAATAATTGAATCTTATTAATTGAAAATAAAAATAAATAATTGAATTAATTACTTGAGTAAATAATTTACAATAATTTATAACTAATAATAAAAATATTTTATAAATATTTTATTTATAATACAATAAATTAATAATTCAAATAATTGAATTCATTATTTGAAGTTTGTTGAATCGCATTTTTATTCAGAAACCTTCAATGCAATCACATAAATTTGGCAATTCAATAATTATATTTCAAAATTCAAATTCAATAAAATAGAATAAATGCATAACCTAATTTTTTTATAACTAGAAATATTCCTCATGGTTCTTTTTTAGTGTGGTTCAAAAATTAAACAAATTTTGTTTAATTCTTCACATTTAATTCTAATAGTGTTGTAATCAAATTATAAAATTTACTTAATTAAATTCAAAGTTCTATTTTAATATTTTACTCAAGTTAACAAATGTGATCTCAATAGAGCATTTGCTATATATATGCTCACACGTATAATAATTTATCTTAACATATTTTAATTGTACAGAAATTTTAGACATTAACAATATAATAATAAAGAATCACAAGAAAATTAATTATGTTAATTATATAGTAAACGAAGTGTTAATATGTTTGAAGAAAATAACTCATGATAAATTATTTAATTATTTATAATTACTTTAGCAATTTTCTAAACTTAAAAACTGTTATAATTAGTACAATTTTTCATCTAGTATTAGTCTGTTTATTCTTTTTGCCGCCATTAATCTATTCAAGAACACTAACACATAAAGGAATATACAGAATTTTTAATTAAAATTAATGTAACTAAAAAATTAAATATCTACTGAAATACTACATGCCACAATATATCTGCATAATATAACGTCTCGGCCTATACTAGACCTAAACAGACTTCAAGACAAGAGCCACTTTCAGGTTCATGGGAATACTTTAATCTTTATTTACAATTATCACACATTATATTTATATATATATATTAATTATATTATATATATTATGATATCTTTACAAAGAAATGAAAATGAAAGATATAATTTATATAATGTACCCGGTCTGCATCAGGCCTTAATTATCAAACGGCGTGATACACGAAACCACAAGAGGCTCACTTTGTAAACAGGTGGAATCTCCGGCCTATTCAATCACTTCACTGAAAAAGAGAAAAATAACACTTCTTGTCGACTAGTCGCAGAACACTCTTCCTCTCCTTCTACAAAACTTCAGAAAATCCATCAAGAGCTGGGGTCAGTTTCCCTCAACCCCCATTGGAGTAGACACTTCCTCAGCACATGAAGGGTCACCAATCACCATGCAACAAATCACGTATTCCATATCTCATCTGTAATTGTTTCGACCTGTAAAGATCGAACAGACAATCCCTAATTTCATGATGTCTCATTATCCATGACAACACAGATTATCTGTTGTCATATCTGAGTGACAGGTTGTTCTCATTAGTACAAAACATTAATTGCATGCAATATAATTATCCACGATACTGCTTATCTGCTGTCAGATTTGAGTGATAGGTTGTTATTATGGGTTATAGCATGAATATGCGTTCCTTTCCGAGAAAAATGCTACAATGCAATTGATATAAATGACAAAACATGACTAAATAAAAATGAAGCAATATTTGATTTACTTTTACAAATTCCACTATGTAGAAATTGAAAAAGAATAATTATCTTACTTTTATGGAACGAAACTTCTCACGGAAATCCCTTTTTATTTTACTCCATATAACTTTGGAAATGTCTGTGTCAAGTTCGTGAAAATCTTCTTCTTCGAATGTGTCAGGTTGCTCATGTCTGCCGCAGTTTCGACTGGCTTCAAGTGTCTTCTTACCACATCACGATGCAGTTCCCCCAATTCCCATCGACATAACTAGGACTATATTTTTCTCAAAAAGAATATTTAGATGCGTTTTGAAACAGCGTAAACTATCTCAGATAGAAAACAAATCGCGACATAAGGATGATAGCTGTCAGAACTTTATTCCCCACTTTGGATAAGTACTTCGGTATAGAAAAATAGGAGAAGCTAACTGTGAATATAAAACTTGTTTGATTGCGTTTTTAGAGTACAATATTTGTTTTTAATGTAGTCCTTTTGGGGTCCTCTATCGCGAATCTTAATCACACTGAATTTTTATATAAAAAATAGAATCATACAATAAAGCTTAGCTTAAAATTAGTAATAAAATATCATAGAAAAGAGAAAATAGTTGGATTTTTTATTGTTCCAATTGTTATCATGCAGCATTTTTGTTGTTGTTTTGTTTTTGTTAGTAACAACAAATTCCATAAAAAGCCAAAAATTATAATACTTGACAAGATTAAAATAATAATAAAATAATAAGGATAGATAAATAATATATAAATAAAAATTAAATTAATAGATAAATAAAATAATAAATAAATAAAAATAATAATAATAATAATAATAATAATAATAATAATAATAATAATAAATAATAATAATAATAAAAAAAAATAATAGATAAATAAAAATAAAAATTTCATTTTTTTAAGAAAAACTCAGAGAAAGAATATAAAATATAACATAAAAAAGTAAGAAATATAGATATCAGAAGATATAAGATAAAAAGAATATGAGAAACAAACTTTGGAGCAATACAACAAAATAAAAGTATTTACAAGAACAAAAAATGTTTCTGTAATATTTAACAAATTATATAGTAAATAAAAAATTAGCGCCCGTCTCGTGGCTCAGTGGAAACATGCGCTGCCTCCGAGCGTTAGGGCTGAGGTTCAATTTTTTGGCGGCATTGCTGTAGATACTGTTCCACGAGGAGGCTCGATGGCGTTTGGGATATTCAGCAACATGTCTCGTTATTCAGGCTACCTGGTGAGTTTTCCTTGTTTTCTCCCATACGACGCACAAATGCAGAGTAATTCCCCTTAAAATTGCTCCCGGAAAGTACTGCCCTCCTTCTTCAGCAACTTAGACTTCTACCTACGGATGCTTCGTCACAACAGAAGCTATTATTCCCTTTCATTCCATCCATGAGTAGACTACACATGAAGTAACCGTCCCACTCTGCCGGACACTAAGCAATAGACGCAACAACAAAAATCAAAGGCAATACACGTTGAATAAATTAAACAGAAAATGTTTATCATTCTAGTTATACCTTTATTGTTTAGCATAAATTCTTCATCGAATCATGGTTTTCACTTTCCATTCTGCATAAAATCTAAATTCATCAAGCAATCATTCAGGCATTGTTTGATTTCGTATAAAAAGTTTCAAAACTTTGAAAATTCAAACTGATCATGCTTCTTCCAAAACGATTTTTACTTCATGACATCTAAGAACGTTTTCTCAAATGCTATAAAACATAAAACATTGGTAGGTCAAGTACAGCTCTCCAAACCACTTTATTTAAAGACATAGTAAAAAACTGAATTGGGCAGTTTTTATTGCACTGGTTTTACAAAATGGGAGTTTCTAACCAGTAAAAGATAGTTAGATTCACAAGTATAGTTCACTCCAAGTTCTTTCAGAGTTCTCGAGTCTACGACGAATCTAAACGATGTCTGCGACAGACCTTAATTATCACACGGCGTGATTCACGAAACCACAAGGGGTTCATTCTGAAAACAGGAGGAAACTCCGTCCTGTTCAGTCACTTCAGAGAAAAAAGAAAACCAAGGCTTCTCATCAACCCTCTTTCTTCTTCACCAAAAAAAAAAAAATTCCTTTTAAAACATTCCGTCAAGAGGGTGTCAGCTTCCCTACCTTACCTTACTTCTTCCCTGTGAAGGTCGAACAGACAATAGCTAATTTGATAAGGTCTTATCATTCATGACACTGAATATCTGCAATCATATTTGAGTGACAGGTTGTTCTCATTAGTACAGAACACTAATTGCATGTAATATAACTATCTATATATAATATAGATCGTCATATTACATGAAATACTATATATATATATTACATGCTATAACTATCCACAAAACTGCTTATCTCTGTCACATTTGAGTGATAGGTTGTTATTATGTACTTGTTGAAGAATAGTACATTCCTCTCTCCATTCCTGTCAGAATAGTACATTCCTAATATTACAAAACTTCTCGTGGGGAAAATGCTACACTATGATCTGTGCAATCAACTCCAGACTGTTCAAATCTTTATGTCAACCGATCGGCAACTTCCATAAAATGTTACTTTTGCACAGTAAGTAAATTGGCTTTAAGGACAAATACTCACAAGGTTGTTGAAATTTAAAAATGTCGCTATTTATTTATTTATTGAAGATTAACCTTTTTAAGTGAAATTCAAATTTCGCAAAGATGAATAGTTTCAAAAATGTACATAAATTTTTGTTTTGTTTTCAGAAATAAATAAATTTAACTTAGGATTACTATACAATTCTTTGAAGTGTCTACTAAAATCGAGTCTATAATCAAGAAATTGTATTTTTGTTAATCTGTTATACACTATGTGGAAGAAAGTGATGGGACACGACACTATAACGACATAAACCCATATTTATTAAAATTAATAGGACGTAGGGCCTCCTTTGGCTGCGATCACAGCTGCAACCCTTCTGGGCATGCTTTCCACTAAATTAGCCATAGTGGCAAGAGGAATTTCCTTCAAAATGTTTAACAGGAAGTTCCATAGTTCAGGCTTGCTTTTGGGGTGTGGGGTGCAGGCCCTCAACCGACGGTCCAATTCGTCCCAGAGATGTTCAATCGGGTTAAGGTCAGGGCTCTGCGCCGGCCACTCCATATGTTTAACGTTGTTGTTCACATACCAATCAAGAGTCCTCCTTGCAACATGACATGTTGCGTTGTCGTCTTGATACCAGCAATCATCCGTACCGTACGTAGCCCACAAGGTAGGAAGGACATGATTGTCGAGATTATCACAGTATCTATCGGCATTCATCGCACCATCAACCTTCACCAGTGGGCCAGCCCCATACCAGGAGAAACAGGCCCATACCATCAATCCTCCTGCACCAAACTTTACAGTTGGGACAACACACTCGGGCAAAAGGCGTTCTCGTGGTAAACGCTTTACACAAACACGTCCATCGGAACGGAAAAAGGTAAATCGTGACTCGTCACTCCAAAGGACGCGTTTCCAGTCATCCAGAGTCCAAGTACGGTGGTCTTTGGCCCAACGAAGGCGCGCTTTCTTGTTGGTTTTCGTAATCAAAGGCTTATGGGCCGGCGAACGTCCAGTGTAACCTAACTTATGGGCTTCGATACGAAGAGTCTTGGTCGAAACGGCCACACCTGTGGCTTGTCTAAACTCATTAGCGATGTTATCCATGGATGTTTGACGGTTCCTTCGAATCTCCCCGCCAAGCACCCGCCGGTCCCTGCTGGTGAAAACTGTAGGTCGTCCACTTCGGGGTTTGTTCTGACAGTGTCCCTCAGTCTTATAGCGACACACAACACGTGATACAGTTGATTTTGAGCCGTTACGGCGACGAGATATCTCCCTAATTGACACCTTGGCAAGATGCAATCCAACCAACACACCTTTCTCGAACTCAGACAACTCTTCCCGTGACGCCATCTTGACAAAAAACAACTCTAGTCGACTCCAGAGAGTATTTATAGGATATGGCTGACACGTGATACCTATTATTGTGCATGTGTCAGCTGTATTGTTGACTTTTCTACTTTTCGAGGGGTGTCCCGTCACTTTCTTCCAGATAGTGTAGTAAGTCAGTGAGCAATTACCTCTTATCTGAAGACTAAAAGAAATTGCCAAAAGAAGAAAAGAAAAGAATAACTGACTTAAAAGGTTTCAAAGGAGTCCTTCAAACAACTTTTCAGATGGGTAACAGGGAATATTTCAAATACATTCGATCAATTATTCTTTCAACAAGCCCAAAAACTATCAGTTTCTGAGATCGAAATACTATTCCGACTTTCAATTGATCCTTCTTTCCAATCTTATTTCATAAAAAGAAATCTGATTGATTTCTGGGCAGCCATGAATGAAGACTTCCAAGAACTCAATTGAAAAGAAGTAATCAATTCAAGTAAAATATTTATTGCCTTTCACCCACACAGAGTTCTTTGAAAAAGTGAAAATTAGGAAAAATATCGCAATCAGCTTGGTACTTATCATGACTTGATTAAATAACTGGCTGACTTCGAATCATTACTATTTAAGAAAGAAACCTTTTTTGCATAATAGATTTGGTGAGAGGGAATAAGGTACTCATGAAAAATTTTATCAAAAGGTTTACTTCTAGAATCAAATGCGACCTGATGGCCAATTAGCTAGAACTCTGGCCTTTGGTGCCACAGGCTTCAGATTCGAATCCTGGCGGTGGCCTGGATGTTTGTTCAAGTTTCGGAATCCACTTTAAACTGTAGGTCCTGGTCTAATTAGCCTAAAGTGAGCACTAAATGACCGTAGACAAACTTAATCAGTCTAGAATCAAATAGTTTTAATAGCATTTTAAACAATAAAATTATGGGTCTGAATGGCAGAGTGTCTAGGGCCTCTGCCGCTCAGTGCCACATATCCGGCAGTGCATGGATGATTATAGTGATTCGGAATCCACTCTAAACCGTTTAGCTTTTGGGTGTATATTGCTAATGTAAAATAGATTAATTTATTAATGACTCATGACAACAAAACGTTTTTTTATTAAGTAATTACGCTCTTCTTTTATTATTCTTAAAATCTGTAAATAGTAATTTCTTTTTTATTTCATTTGAATAAAAAAAATTTCATAAAATAATGGCGTTTAATTTCATAACAATCAGTAGAAAGTAAAGATTCTTAATCTTCTTAAGGGGACCCGGTGGTCTGTACAGAGAATTTTAAAAAAATCGATTTTTTTTTTTCGATATTTCGAAAGTATAATCCTTTAAGAATATACTGTTAAATTTTTGTAATGATATTGACGATATTTTAAGTTCTACAGCCTATTTAGCTGAGAATATGCTTACTTACCTCATATTGAGAATATTCTCACCTTAAACTTCAAACTCATTTATTTCGAAACTACTTTTTTCTGCACAGTATGAGGCAAAAAAAAAACCTATTTGGCCGATTCATCTCAAATTTTACTATGTTTTTCAGTACACCAGTACCTATCGCAGGGTATAAAAAAAAAGTTTTTACGTTGAATACTTCTTATTTTTTACATACAAAAAAATAATGAAAAAAAGTCTGTTTTCTGTATGTAAATTTCAACAACGCACCATTTTGTGAATTTTTATTTTATTATTTCTATTCTAGTTCCTGCGATAACTGCACTCATACTCATCAGAAAATGTTTTTCGTTTCTTGTTTACAGACAAGTGAAAGAGTCAAAACTTGACCCGCCACCCAGGTCGATATTTACGAGGAGGGCAACTTCAGCGCCACTCCTTAACTACATAAAAGTTTTTTTAGTTATAATTTTGTATACTATTAAAATGATTTAATGTATCTATAAAGGTTGAATAATATTGTTCATTGTTTTCATTAAAAAAATATCCTGAAAATTCTTTGAATTCACGGCCGCTAGACCATCTTAAGGAAATAAAGTTTCTTCCTTTTAAATTACGAATGCTTTATTCTTAACACTAAAAGGATTTTCCTACAATTTAAAAGTAGGAATATTTGATTTTGGAGTTTACAATCTTTGTTAAATCCGGATTTAATTTTCTGAGGCGTATAAACAATTTAAGCCTCGGAAGTCTTTGGATAGTTTACATTTTATCCTGCTTTAAAGGATTTTGATTTGTCATTTCAAAAATTTGACTCCGAGCGCATAAGAATGAATTGCTGTTCTCCTCACCGCAATACCCGTTAACGCTTTTAAAAATTTATACAAATGTTGTTGTTGTTGTCGTCGTATCCCGCATGGAAGGAGGGAAGAGGGGACAGCTTTTGCATTGTTTGATGGAGCACCCATAGGTAGAAGTCTGACTTCTGCTCCGTGTCACTGAAGTAGGATGTGTCTTCCGAGAAGTCTTTTAGGGGCAGCTACTTCGCTATTACATATCATATGGGAGAAAATACAAAAAAAACCTCGCCCGACTCACGAGGCAAGATGATGAATATCACAAGTGCCATCGAGTTGTCGCTTTTTTGAAACAGTGTCTACAACAATGCTCACCAACGGCGCACGTTATTATATATAATTTTGGTGAATATTACAGTAACAAAATAATGTGTATTGTTGTGTAATGTTGTGGTAAAAACATATTGAGTTTCTTTCTCCTCTTTTTATCTTATATCTTTTTGTAATCTTTATTCCTTTTTTTCTTATATTTTATATTTTTAGGGGCCTGAATGGCCGAGTGGCTAGCGGTCTGGTGCTCGGTACCACAGGTTTCGGGTTAGATTCTCGGCGGTGCCATGGATGTTTGTAGCGGTTCGGAATCCACTTTAAACCCTAGGTCCCGTTCTAATACTAGCGTGGAGGGGGCTAGCTTATCTTCAAGCTACACGCACTCCCTGGGTAGTGCTAAGTGAGTAACGTCGGTACAGCGCTTCCTTAAGGCATCAAAGGCAACTATCTAAGTGTTTGCCAGCTTTATTTGAACAAAACAAAATATTCTTTCTGAGTTTTTTTTATTTCCTCGGGTTTTTTTCTTGAAACGGTGTCTACAACAAAGCCGCCAATGAATTGAATCTACACCCTAATACTCATCAGTGGTGCAAGAGGCCACTGAACCACGAGTCAGGCACTTATGGCAAAATGTATTAAAAAAAAGCATATACCAATTTCTATAACGGAATTTCTGTGGACTTTACCAACATTTCGCATTTCAAGCAAACTGATTAATAGAATGGTGAGAATGGAATCAATTTTATAGAAGCATTCACAATTTACATTGCAATTGAAATAAGCTTTTATAAAGACTGTAAAAACTAAAAAAAAACCTGAAAAAATCTCATTAAAACTTTTAATTTCACTATTCTTGTCTTATAAAAAGAATTCTCTTTTCACATTTTCACCTAGGCTTCGAAAGAACTCATTAAGAAAGTCCTTCATTCCTAAAGAGATTCGTAAAAAAAATTAAACTCCTATTCTCCAGGAAATGAAATTCAGAGTAGGCCTACGAACAAACATTTAAAGGAAGCTTTATTTATTTATCGCCGCAACAAAGTAACAATTTCTATTCTGTAATCTTTGCATTGTGTATAATATTTCTTTTTTTTTATATATACACTCATGTCCATAAATTAAGGATAATTCAGAATCACACAGAAATTGAACTCTAAAATAAAAATTTCACCTGTAGAATTATCACACACATCTTGAAGAAGAATATGCAAATTACAGGAAACCACCAGATGGCGCGGATAGTACGTCACAATGACGAAAGTGTAAGAGAGGGGTATATACGGAATGGTGGCAAAGAAGTAAAATTGTTCACAAGCGCTTTAAAAGCCTTTCAGTGCAATAACCGCATAGCTATGGCACAAAGGACGCATTTGGATGATTTTTTACATGGTAGAATTATCGGACGACTGGAATGTGGACGTACCCAGCTGGAAGTATCCGAGGAACTTGGAATCGCCCAGAGTGTCATCTCCAGGCTTTGGCAACGATTCCAAGATGATGGTAATGTGAGTAGATGTTACAGCACAGGTCGCCCCCGAGTTACAACTCCGAATGAGGACCGGTATTTAGCAGTTACTGCCAAAAGAAATAGACGGAGCACAGCATCAGTTCGTCCCGTCAGCTCTCTTCAGCTACCGGTACGACAGTTTCAAGGCAGACCGTGTACAGACGGTTAGGGCACATTGGTCTATATGCTCGTAGGCCTGTCAGATGTGTTCCACTTACCGCAACTTACTGTCGCCTGCGATTAACCTGGAGTAGAGAGCATGCATTGTGGACACCGCAACAGTGGTCTGGTGTGATGTTTTCCGACGAGTCCAGGTTTAGTTTGCAGTCTGATTCTCACCGGACTTTCATATGCGCCATGGGTGCTGAATTTCTGTTTATGGATGACAACGCCCGTCCTCACCGTGCAAACATTGTAGACGAATGCCTTCAATTGGAGGATATCACCCGTATGGATTGGCCAGCATACTCACCGGACTTGAATCCAATAGAGCATGTGTGGGATATGCATGGCCGACGAAGGAACTTCATTATTCTTAATTTATGGACATGAGTGTAATATAACAGATTCTAGGTTTCACTTTAAGTGGCCTCAGTGACGCAGTGACCATCCCTAGATACGCACAGGGAATTGTTGATACAGAACAAACCACACTCTCAGTGTGCTAATCTGCAACACCCATTACGATGGGCAATTACCCAAATGGAAACAATTTACAAAAGCTAAGTGAAAGAGTGGGGAAATAAACATCGCACTAGTAAAATAAATGTTTTTTGTATGATTTCATTTGTTATATTTCCTTGCAATGTGCGTTTAGTATCATTATTATTATTATATTATCTATGTTTACCTGTAAGAACAATAGTAACTCATTAGTAACACGAAAATAATAACTCATTATGCTTCAATTTTCCATGCCAAAAATGTCTATAGTGAATAATAGAGGGATCTATAATTTTATATGCGACCCGTGGAGTTATGATGCATTTCCAAAGTGGTCCGCAAGATTATTTGAGTTGGCCACCCCTGATTTAAACTGTTCAGCTGTGTATGTTAGAATCTTAAACAGACTGTCACAATCATCTTCAAAACTGCTCTTTTCTGAAAGCAAGGACTGCAATGTTTCTCGCCAGTGGATTAAAACCTTCAATACGCTTCTTGAAAACGTTGGGCCTGATGGCCAATTGGCCAGCTCTCTGGTCTTGCGTACTACAGGCTACAGGTTCGAATCCTGGTGGTGGCAAGGATGTTTGTTGGGAATCCACATTAAACTGTAGGTCCCGGTGTAATGCGTCTAAAGTGTGCACAAATGACCGTAGAGCGACAAACTAAACCAATCTTGAATACACTACCACAGGACAAATGAATAATTTCAAAACGAATAATTTTTTAACTAGTAATTAATTTTTTGAATCGTTTGCATGAAGTATAAACTATTTCATATTTCTCAGAAAATAAAAACCGCAATAAAAGCTGGGCTGTTGTGCTTACCTGCAGTGATCTTGAAACTCGAAACCAATCCACACATTTATTTTTGCACTTCAGAAGGCTGTTCGCATTTTAGCGAAGGTTTTGTTTCAGCTTTTGTCTTAACGTCCAGTCTCTGCTCACAATCAGATGCTCTCGGAACTTGAGCTAAGAAAAAGTCGTGTTGCATTTCCTCAAGGAGGACGACCCCAGAAGATCGCAGGTGATCGGGGGTCAAGGTCGCCCAATGCCTGTTCAGCATTCTTGGACGCAGCTTCAAACCGCTGCTGCCATTAGAAAAAAGAAAAATAATGATATTTAATTGCACGTTTTGGCGGTAAACATGCCCAATGTGCCTTACACATGAAAAGGCATGTTCGGTTTTTTTTTTAAACAGAAATTTATTCACGGAACTATTTTATGCGTTAATTATAAAACACGATCAATATGTATAAATCAGTAGAATAGAATTTAATACAGTAATATAAATTAAAGTTTGTACTAGTTTTTTTTTTCTAATGCAACTGGCATATATTTAGACAGTTGCCTTTTATGCCATAAGCAAGGACTGCACCAACGTTACTCACTTAACACCACCCAGAGTGGGCTTGTAGCTTGAAGATAGGCTACGGACGCAAAGAAACAATACCCCCGCAAAGCTCTACGATCATGTTAGACAGGGACCTACGGTTTAAAAGGGATTCCCAACAACTACAAACAACCATGGCACCGTGGCGATTTGAACTCGATACCTGTGGCACCGAGCGCTAGCCATTCGGCCATCTCTATAGATGTAAAAGAAGATATTTGCGCCTGTTTGTATTTCTGAAACATAAAGGAGCTGTTAGAGACTCGGTGTTTTCTCCAAATTACTATTTGATCAGATGCATAGCAGTAAAATAGATCGCGAAAAATCTCTTCTTAGTTATTTTTTAATTAAATAAAAAAAAAATTTAACCGTGCTTGCTCCTGCACACTGCAATAGCATGGCGTTCAGGAGAAATGGTTAGTAGGCTTCGAGATTCTCGCCCGAGAAGAAGTATTTCTTAACCTGCGCTCCCGCTGAGAAATGGTTAGTTTGTAATTTTTCATGCCAAGAGCAAATATATTTAACGAAGTTCTGCCTATTAGTTGTTCTACAGAGTCTTAACTACAGAGGAAGTACCTTTCGCGCATCATGCGCGTACCTGAGTACCAGGTTTTTGGCTTAGAACTGAAATCCATCCGCGAACCTATAAATATATGTCTTTAAATGTGTTACATATTATCTGTTTCCAATTGTACGTGTGTAGTGTTTATGCATGTGTCAATAAAGCTGTGAGTTCTTCAACCTGTGCCTCAAGTATCTCAACCCAACCGCGGGCAGTTACAATCAAGCTGTTGCAACCTGCGAGAGAGAGAGAGAGAGACAACAAAAGGGAGGAAAGACTGAAGAAGACGGAAGGGGATGAGCTGCCCCATCCCCCGCAATGAAGTGCTGGAGGGCCCAGATGAAGAGAGATAACCTGAAGCGGTCTCCGAGACCAAGACATGTCAAGTCAGTCTGGGGATGAGAAATGAGGCACCAATGCCTTAGAGCAGGGATGGGCAAACATTTTCGGTCGAGGGCCAAAAATTGAAGAAAAAAAGCTATGGCGGGCCAAGACAAATTTTTCTAAAATTTCTGAAATGTTAATAACCATTTATTATTACCATAACATGTTGTTCTAACGCAGCTAGCAAACGCTTAGACAGCTTGATTTTGTATGCCTTAAGGCTCGAACCCGAAACCTGTGGTACCGAGCGCCAGAGCGCTAGCCACTTGGCCATTCAGGCCCATTATTACCGTGATATTTATAATATTATTAACCAATAATATATATACTTTATTTTTGAAATATTTTTTGGAATAACCCAAACAAGCACTACCTACGCTATACTTTTAATAATTTCACCACTATTCACAATGATGCTATGCGTCCACAATATTTCCATACGCAGTCAATAATATTAGAACTCGCGCCAAAGGAAAAAGTCGCTGGCTAGAACTTAAAATGCGCAGTCTGCACCATTTGAGGTCTAATTCACCTATATTGGATTCCCATATGTCTGCTCCCCGAGAAAGAGATAACGCTTGTTGAGGCCAATCTACAGCTATAACTAACTAAGAACTTCCACTTTTAACACTTTACCGATTGAAAGCTGTCTGTTCTTGCTGCTTCCGTCGCTTTATGTTTTGTAGAACAAAAATAGAGAAAGTAAAAAGATCATCAGTCCTTTGAAAAAAAAAGGAAGAAAAAATAATATTAAATCAAAGTAGAAGAGGAGATGGATACATAATATTTTTTTAATTTGCCTCTGACCGGCAAATTAAAATTCTATCCGCGGGACGGATAGAACCTTCCGGCGGGCCGTAGTTTGCATATCCCTGCCTTAGAGGCTAATATCCTCAAATACTAAGTGAGAAGATGTAGCAAATGTTGAAAAGATAACTGACTGCATAATATCGGGGGGGGGGGGAGAGGATTGTCATGAAATCGCAACCGAGAACTGGTCTTGTCAACTATGATGATGCAAGTTTGTATGATTTATTGAAAATTCAGGGGAAAGCTACAGAGGGGGATACAAGTTAGGGTCATCCATGAATTGGTGGGTAATCACAGGCTGGTGATTTAACCATTCAAAAGAGAAATAAAATAAAAATACGATACAAATATGATGAATGGTCTTGAGCATAGTTTAGATTAAACAGAGAAAAGTTCATGAAGTCCAGTTATTTTAATTCGTAGATGATGAGATTTTTAAATTCAATTTTTGAAGTTCAAAAATGGGTAGTTGCAGTAGCGATGATGCTGTGGAGTATTTCTTTCAAGTACATTAAAACACAGAAAGTTCAAAGTTAAGTATCCAGGAGGAGAAAGGTGGTGAGTCAGTATTGCAATGTAGAGTTCTGAAGAAAAGTTCAATTTAAGTGGCACGGAGTTATTAAAAGTCCATTGATTGTGGTTTCAAGATGGGAATGATGACGTAGCAATGATGAACAATCATGTTCAATGATTGTTCATCATTGCTACGATGATGAGGAGAGTCCAAGTAATAGATTTAAGACATGATGTGGCTTTGCAATGATTAGTTACTGTTTGAGAAGTTCTTGGTATGATGCCTTTTTGCATAAAGGACAATGGATTGTAGTTAATGACCATTGCAAGATTATCAATTACAAAACAATAATAGAAGTTTTATTTTGTGCTAATACCTACCTAAGTGAACCAGAACAATAGAAAAATTACATTTATAGTATATTTATAGTATATTTATAACTCAATGGACACAGAGGGCAAAAAAAGAATCTGTGCAGCTTACAAGGAGAAAGAAAATTAATTTATGCAGCCGATTGAGAGGAGATTCAAGATCTATTTGTAAGGTTAATACAGAGGAAAAAGGAGGTGAAATATGAGACGCTAGAGAAGTGTTTGGAAACAAAAGAAAAAAAAATACTGGGGGGAGGTGAGCATGTCCTCCAGAGTAAGACGTCGGCCACTACGTCGAAAATTGGGAATCTCCTGCAAAAGGACTTTTTAAATGCAAATAGAGCGTGTCACTCTGCTTTTAGTTAGTGTGGAAATTACGCTTTTCACTTATTTTACTCAAGTTATGCTAGCGAGGACGTTTGATTTAATCCCCGTTTGAATATCACGACATCGGATGTTTTCTCTAAGAATTGATTGGAAAATATCCACAATGAAGAAACCGATCGCCAATCCCGCCTTTTGGTGTCAAATTGATGATTGCCAAGATAATAATTAATTCACCTTCTGTTTCATGTCAAAAACAAGGACATGGGTTTTTAATGACAATCTTTTTCTTTTTTTTTTATGACGAGTTGGCCATCAAATTTGCCCATCGGATCAAGTTTAGTAAGGTATACGGACAAGGTAACTGCCCCCAGTTTCATTCATTTTTTTTTCCTATTTTATTCGACACAATATTTAAGGGAAAACATTGTGTAATATTTAAATGCATAAATTAATTTTTAATAACTAAATAAATAATAAATGTTCGCAAGAAAAAAGTGCCAAGCAGAGTTGTTGACCCAACTTTTTTTACGAAAAAGACAGCATACAAACAAATTTAACCTTTTCCTAAGTTCGGTTTCGCTTCTTGGGTACGAACTCCCCTAGTTGGGAAGCCAAGCACGCTATTCACCAGGCTGATTCACCTTAGAGAGAGACCATTGGTCAGAAACATACTAATCGCCGCCTTCCAAACCTTTCTGAGAGTCACGCCCCAAAATATCTTTTAATATAACAACAAACAAATTTAACAAATTTACAAACAAATTGAACGTTTCTAGCAAACAAATTTAACGTTTTCTAGGTTCGATTTCGCTTCTTGGGTTCGAACTCCCCTAGTTGGGAAGCCAAGCACGCTATTCACGCGGCTCTTTCACCTTAGAGAGAGACCATTGGTCAGAAGCATACTAATCGCCGCCTCCCAAACCTTTCTGAGAGTCACGCCCCAAAATATCTTTTAATATCAAAATATCTTCATAATGAACAGCTTCAAGTAGTAGCAACATAACTTGGTAACAATTTCTTTTTAAGATTTCTTTTTTTATTCTTGATTTTCAAAAATTGGTTTTTCTCAAAAGATAAATGCTTACAGCGCTATTGTAAAATGATTTGATGCAAATCTACTGCGGAGTGTAATTTCTGGCACATTTGGTTAGTAAATTGTAAGAATGGCTCTCTCTCCTTGGCGTGGGTTGCCATAAATATTCAGCCGAATGTAGAGAAACTTCCGTGTGAGTCTCTATACGAAATCACAGGGGACAATGGGAGCTCTGATTAAAATGGATAACACAAAATTGACTGCAAATGTACCTTCTCGTGGCGAGTTACTTCAGGTAAAAGTGCCGATCATTAGGAAACTCAATAACTATTTCTTTTGTTTGTATTTGTTGAAGATTAATTTTAACATAATCTTCGGGATCATTAATAATATGCCTACCACTGCCTTCCAGTTGTTTATAATTTTAGTAACATTTGCGTTACTCAAATTTTACATCAAAAGAATAAAATTCCTCTCTTTATCTATAAGTGGCTACCTAATAAACATGTTCTTTATTTATTTTAGCTTGGTGCGAGTATTGCAAACAAAATCAAATTTACTTTTAATAAAAATTTAAAATATGCAATCCGAAAATTTGTATTAAGATTAAAAATTCTATTACTTTATGTCTTTTAAGTTCAGATTTAATTGTTTATGAATAGGTTTTACTTCTTTTCAGAAACTAAACACATAACATAGCTAAGTGAGTTTAATTATGTTGAAAATTTTTATCGGTAAAATTGTTTACAGTGGATCAATAGAAGGTTTCATTTATTAAAAGTAACGGATTTTCATTGATTTATAGACAATTTTATTTGAAAAACAAAAGCCAATTTGTAGCATCAGTGGATTATTCAGAGAACCTCAGGGTGCTCCCTTCACCATCGCACTTTCCCTTGAAAGACTGTTCAGATACGGGACATGACAAGAATCTGCATTTGACAATGTCGACGTCCATTCTAAGTGTGGGTATTGATGTCGGCAAATCAACGGGAAACATTCTGATGCATTTTCCTCAGGATTTCCTATAATATGAGTGTTTTGTGAGCTCGGCTTGATCATCTATAACGTTTGAACAGTGTTTACTCTAATTAGTTGAGTTCTGAAGTGATTCAGACAGAAAAGTGTTTTGTATATGTTGACAGTTCTAGCGACAACTTGACAGCAATAATTGAACTTGGAAGACTTAATTTTAGAATTTTGAAATTTAGGTTCATACATTCTTCTTTGAAGAGTCCTTGCGTTTATTTAATTTAATGCGAATAGAAAATAGTATTAACTTTAGTGAATAAAAAAAAAGGATTGTTAGTTTTAAAAAAAAGGATTTTCAAGAAATATACAGTATGACAAAAAAAAAAAAATTGTCTATAATTTTTATGAATGTTTACATGCATAATGCATTCTGTAATATATTATTGTCTAAAGACACCAATGATATTTCTCTTCTGAGTTCAACGACTCTCATAAGGTCTTTGAACCTTAGGTGGAAAACACCTTATTAGTCTCTAGATCATTGCTAAAAGAGACTACAAACTACAATTAAAAACATTAAAGAGAGTTTCATAACAATATTTTTACTTACCTATTACATTCCAATCTAAAAATAACGTAGGCCTTTTATTGTAATAAAAAAAATTTGATATTGTGTTTATGAATCATCTTATTTTGTTGTATTATTGATTTTGGACCGAAGATTATAAATTAGAATTAATGAATCCCTTTCATATGAAATCGGTAAGTTTGGTTTTCCAAATCATACCATAAATTAAATCCACGGAAAATAAAGAAATGTACAAAGCATTGGATACATAAAAAAATAATATTTATTACTCAGTGAGTTGTTAAGTAAAACCGAATGAATCTTAAACAAAATTCATCAGTTTAACTACTGTATTGCTTTTAAGTGACAAAACAATAAAATCAGTCACGTGTCATAATTGCGTCACTCGCTATTTTTAAAAATTCATATTAAAAAAACTGATTCAATTATAACATATGAAATGCGATCACCACGCTTGTTCTATCCGATGCAATTGATTAACCAATATGAAAGACACTCACCTTCATTGAGCTAATTTGTACAAAAACTCTTTCGGCTCGAGCACCCTATCAAAAGCACCTTCTTCCACCCTCTGGGTCGGGAATTCGTCTGCACCAGGAATGGACAAACTTTTCAGTCGCCGGACAAAAATCGACAAAAAAAAGTTTGGCGGGCCAAAATAAATTTTTCTATAATTTAAAAAACAATATACAAGCATTACAATTTTAATATGTTAATGAGTATATAAAGGGCACACAAAAAAATTTTTAAATTTATATAACGGGCTTAAAGTGTATATTATAAGAAAGTTTATTTAAAAAAAAAAAAAATTTTCGTTACTTAACATTCGGAAAACCATGTTTTTATTAGCTGTTATTAAATGTAGATGGCGACACTATCATCGCTGTGAAAGTTTCGAATTTATTGACATATTAGAGGGCCCGGCAGACGTTGTTCTGCCCTGAAAATAAAAAGGATAAACATGAAATCTTATTGCAGCGCCATCTACTGGTTCCAATTACGAATCTAAAGCAGCGGTGGCCAACCTGCGGCCCGCCTTGAACATTTTTCCGGCCCGTGAGATTTATCACACTTTTACAAAATATATTTATTTCATGATGGCCAAAGTAGTGAAAACCAATCTATTAAAAAATACATTATGTGTGCATCCCTATATTTAAAAATTAACTGTCGAAATTATGAGAAAAAAAGAACTTTGGTTTTAAAATAATATTCTTGCAAATATATGACATATAATGCCTGTTTTATGGATGAGTTTCAAATTAGGAGTTCGCAGAATAATTAAATTATATTCTGCGGACTCATGATGCGCGGATAGATTTCCAAATCCTAAGTGAAAGAGTGGAGAAACAAATATCGCACTAATAAAATATTTCTTAATGATTTCATTTTTTGTACTTCATTTATATTTATATATATTTTTTGTTTTTCATTTTTAGTGTTGTACATTTCTTTACAATGTGCGTTTAGTATCATTATTATTATTTTATCTATATTTACATGTAAGAATGATAGTAAACACAAAAATAATAACTTAATTTATTTTTAATACAATATTATACAAATTCGATTATGAGATTTGAAAGATAAGAATTAACGACAGCGTGCATTACATGCACTGGTTTTAAAATGGAGGGATTCGTTGGCTAGTGGGAAATCATGTTTTTGTTAACTGTTATGAAATGTAGATGGCGACACCATCATCGTATTGAACATTTCCTAAAACTTTATGAACATTAAAGGCTCGTGCTCACCAAGGCGACAAGATGGAAGCGAAAAAATTTGACCAATCACTAGCCTCACCGCGGTCGCCTGAAACCGGTTTGCAGTCCGCCGTTTGGAGTTGCCCAACTTTCAACTCGAAGCGGTTTTTCACCCGGCGTAATGCTATTTCTGACGTTTCGCTGTGAAGGGGTCGAAAAAATTTTGTCGCTTGCCACTTGCATCTTCACGTCTCTCGCCTCGGTGGGAACGAGCCTTAACTGAAGAATTTACTGTCAAATTAGAACTCTGAAAATTCGCCAGTTTGGTTTTAATTTTTTCTATATTAGTTTAAGGGAGATTCTTGTAATTTTAAATAATAATTTTAAAATGCAGATTACACATTGCGTTTGCATTCAATTCTGATGTATTTATGCGAGAAACTACTGTGTCCATAAAGTAAGACCAATTTTCAATGTAAAATTCCCGGGGCTTATGGAATTTCAATTTTTTTTCTTTTTTAGGTTGCTCTCACTGTCCTTGACATCTGTGGGAAATTTGACGTCAAAATAATATTCATTAGTGTTTGAGTTACGCTTGGCTTTGTGAGACGCTAAAACTGATTCCGGCGATTTTTGAAATGTCTGAATTAATTGAGCAAAGACGAAGAACCCTCTGGTCGGCCCTCAACCTCAACCGATGAAACTCACGTCCAAAAAATTAAAGATTTGGTTCTTGTACAATTAGAAGTTTCAAAGAATTTTAGAAGATTTATAATTAGAAATTTCAAAAGGGTCGGTCAAGTCCATTTTGGACCTCAAACGCGTCCAATCTCTATTGGTATCGAAAACACTGAATGTGCCAGTTCACACTGCATTGATTCCACTATTCTTCCGGTTTCTTTTTCACCAAAAGTGAAACCCATGTCGTTCCACAACCGCCGTATTCACACCGTGTGACCTCTGGCTATTCCCTAAACTCAAAACAATCCGGAGGCACCGTCTTGAGTCGATTGAAGAGATGCAAAGTGAATCGGCGCGCGCTTTGAAGGCCATCCTTGCCGATGACTTTTTAGCATTGGAATACGAGAGGAATGGAAAACAAGGCTTCCGGGGAGACGAATTGTGCACCATGAAACAACAACATGAATGAGTATAAGAAATTGAATCCCAGTATAAAAATATGAAAATTTCAACAGCATGTGCGGTAATGCAATATTTTTTTAAATCATTACACATACAGTTAGTTATCAAGATAGTTAATAAGTTCTCATACTCTATTAAAGATCATAATTTGAGAATAAACAATTTAATATATATGAAGGAAATATAAATAAAAAATAGGAGGAAAAATTATAATGATTTAAAAAAAGATTGTAAATGATGCATAAATATATTGTTCTCTAAACTGCATCCCCATGTACCCATCCCCTTTTTAGCATGCATGAGGATTGGAAAACGAGGCTTCTGGGGAGAGGAATTGTGCACCCTGAAACAACAATGAAACCACCAGGCGGCGCTATCGGTTCTTAGGGAAAGGGAATTTTCCCTTCAACTTGTAGGGAAGATGCGCTGATGCAGTCACTTTTTTTAATTACTGTGGCGTGCTGTGTTTCGACATTTACTCCGGACCATCATTGTGCTGAAGTTTTTCAATAATATGTGAGTTGATATTATTTTTTTATATCATTTACTTTATTTTATTATAATTTATTAGTTAATTAGCGTTTTAGTGAATAATTTTGTTTACATATTTAATTGCTATATTCTTAATTGTTCTGCTTTGTGTCGCCATTTTCTCGATAGCTTTATTGTGCTGCAGTTTTTTTTAAATAATTTCTTAATTTATATTATCTATGTGGTATAATTTACTTTATTTTATTATAACTTATTATTCAATTAGCATTTTAGTGGTGTTTTACAGACTTAATTGCTGTTTTTTAATTGTTTTGAAGAAGGCTGATTCTAGACTATTTTTAAATATTTTGCTATTTTATTTTAGTAGTTCAATTGTTGTATACTTTTCAATATAATAATTAATCCCTTTTTTAATTAACAGCCTTTGTTTCGATTGAAAAAAAAATTTCATAGCAGGAGCATAGCTGGTTAAGCCTAAAGTTCTTACCATAAAGGTAGAAAATTTCCTCAAGTGTATATTAATTTTGAAATTATTTAATAGTAATTAATAATGTGTTTAGATGGTTCCTTATTCCTGAGGAATTTGATTTCATAAACATTTAATTTATGAATCTGTTTGAAATCTAAATGGATTCATTGCCTATATATTGTTACTAATTATTATTATTATAATATTTTTTGCTTATTTCATAGATTAATGTTGGAATAAAAAAAATTTCTAATTACTCTTTTATTAATTAGTTTTCTTAGTTTTATAAATTTATGCCAAAATAACTTGGTGCTCTAACACTTCTGCCAATTTTGAAGAAAGCTTATTCTATACTATTTTTAAATATTTTATCTCAGTAGCTCAATTAATTTATACTTTGACATATAATAATTATTCCCTTTTTAATTAACAGGCTTTGTTTCGATTGAAGATAAAAGAAATGGATAATTCTTGACAACCTATTTGCAGTGAATGCAATATGAAGTTTGCACATAGTTACTGTTTACAAAGACCTATGGAAACATTTCATGGTTTATCTAGTCCAAAATCTGCTAAATCATTGATGTGTCCAGAATACAAGCAAGGATTTGGTACACTGTTAACCTTGGAGAAGCATGTACAAAGTATTCATAATGTACTTATAACCAAGGAGAAAACTGGAAGTAAAAGAGATAGAAATGGTATCAAAAGAACATTTCGCGTGTTATCCCAAATACTCACATAGAGTTTGATTTGTATGTCACGTGAACACTTTTCCTCTCTTAACTGTAACCAACCGTACTTCGGTTTAAGAACTTTTTTTCGCGCGCTGAATTTTGGAACTTCCTTGTTAGTAGTTAGCCGCGCTAAGATGCGGTTTCTCTGTCTGTATGTCCAGTAATTTTTGTATCATCTCGTCATTATAATATGCTTAATAAAAGTATTTTAAAAAGAATATTGGAATTATTTGTCTACATCCCGCCCCTTTGGATATCTCACTCTTAATGGTCCTGGGAACTGGAATGGTAAGAGAAATTTTGTATGAACCTTTCTAGTTTTATTTTGGAGGATTGTTTTGGTGAGGTAAAATTTGGCATCCCTGCCGGGATTGTAGTCAGTTAATATTTAGATGAGATACTTTTAATTTTGAAATGGCGAGTGACGAAAATAGTAAAGAGAAATTATATTTGTTAAAAAAGAAACGGGGTGTTTCTAGAACATCCGTTACAAAAATTCTAACAAAATTAGAATCGGAACTATCAAACATTGAAGAAATAGATATTGATAAATTAGAAGAATTAGTTGAAATGCTAACTACTAAACATGACTCGTTGAAAGAGATAGATAACAAATTAGAACCTCTTTACGAAGTAGAAGATATTGAAACTGAAATTGAAAATACAGACGAATATGATGAAAAAGTTGCCCTGTGGAAATTTCGTGCAAATAAAAAAAAAAAATTCGCTTGTTAAAAAAGAATTGAGTGAAAATAAATGCGAAACACGTTCCGAACAAAATAAAGAATTAAATGAGTCGAAACAAGTGGATAGTGTAAGAGTAAAATTGCCGAAATTAAATATTTCAAAATTTTATGGTGATATCAATCAATGGCTAACGTTTTGGAATAGTTTTGAATCTGCCATTCACAATAATGATTTATTAAATAAAGTAGATAAATTTAATTACCTTAAAGCTCATTTAGGTGGTACTGCTTTAAATACTGTAGAAGGTTTTTGTATTTCTGCTTCTACGTATGATTCGGCAATTAATTTATTAAAAGAAAGATTTGCAAGAAATGATCTATTGATACATACTCATATGAATAATATTTTAAACATAAAATCATTGAGAAATTCCAACGATATTTGTTCTTTTAGAAAATTCTATGACAAAATTCTAACAGAATTAAGAAGTTTGGAAAGTTTAGATTTGAAAACAGAAAATTATTCCGCAGTTCTCTGCCCAACAATTCTAAAAGCCCTTCCTCAAGATATTCTTATCGAATATAATAAAACTGAGAATGAAAATGCTTATAATAATATCGAAGAACTACTGAAGTTTTTAGCTTTGACCTTGAGATCGAGAGAACGCGCAGCCATGATGAGCAATAATTTCGCAAACACTTCTGATTTTCGACCTCGGCCCTTTTCGCCTCTCGATAAAGTAAGCAACCGCGGCTCAAGAAGTAATAAATTAGGCTGGGAAAGAATTCCTTCAGCAGCAGAATTAGTTTCGACTAATGTTAAAGAAAGAAATAAAAATACAACAAATTGCGTTTTTGTGAGTCATCGGATCATCCTAGTTCTACTTGTGAATACGCAATAAATTTGTCTATTGAAGAAAGAAAAAATATTTTGATGAAAAAAGGAGCTTGTTTTAAATGTCTTGAAACTAAAAAACATATTTCTCGATTTTGTAAGAGTAATGTAATTTGTTCCCACTGTTCAGGAAAACATTCTTCGATCATGTGCTTTTCAAAATTTAAACAGAAACAAATTAATAAAAATGAATCTTCAGAAACTACTGTTCTTACCAATCAGTCATTTTTGAATGAAGTTTATTTGCAAACATTAGTAGTTCGAATCCAGAATAAAAACTTAGAACATTATATTCGGGTAATTATTGATACTGGATCACAAAGAAGTTATATATCAAAATTTGCTGCTGAAAATATGGGTTTTGATATAAAAGGAGAAGAATTGATTACTCATGGGCTATTTGGAGGAACAGAAATCACTGAACGCCATAACCGTTATTTGATACAATTAAGTAGTTTAGATAAAATGAATAATATCAAAATAGAAGTAATGGATCAAAACAAAATTTGTGCATCAATTCCCAAAATTAGAAGTTCAGACTGTATAAATGATTTAAAAGATAAAAGAATATATTTGAGTGACATTTCGCCTAAAAGCAAAATTTGCTTGCATGAACAAAATACTAATGAGATTCATGTTTTATTGGGGCAGATGTTGCAGGAAAGTTATTTACAGGAAAAGTGGAACATCTTCCATGTGGATTAGTAGCTGTTCAGACAATTCTGGGATGGACAGTAATGGGAAAAATTTCTGATGCTAAGTTAGATAGTTCTCTTCTTGTTCTGTCATTACACATAAATGATGCTAAAATTACAGACTTATGGAATTTAGATTCGTTGGGTATTTTAGATCCTAGCGAAAAGCAATCGAAAGAAGAAATGCAGAAATTAGTTTGGGAACATTTCGAATCAACAGTTAGCAGAGAAAATGACGGAAGATATATAGTATCTCTTCCTTGGATAGATAGATGTCCTTCAATTCCTGATAATAAATATTTGGCTCAGAAACGTTTAAAAAATACTGTTAAAAATTTGAATGCAAACAACTGTTTAGTAGAGTATGAACAAGTGTTTAAAGAATGGGAAGAAGAAGATGTTATCGAAGAAATAGTACCTGATCCAAATTGTTATGAAGTCTCAAGTGTACACTATTTGCCGCATCGAGCTGTCATAAAAAAAAGAAAATTCTACTACCAAAATAAGACCAGTTTTTGATGGTTCAGCTCGTGTTAATAACTCTATATCTTTGAATGATTGTATTGAAAAAGGACCCAATCTCATTGAACTGATTCCAGCTGTTTTGAATCGATTTAGGTTGGGTAACATTGGTGTCACTGCTGATATTCGTCGAGCATTTTTACAGATATCTTTAAATGAAAAGGACAGAGACTATTTACGCTTCTTATGGTGGAAAGAAGGTGATCCTGAAAATGAAATTATTTATAGACATTGTAGAGTTGTTTTTGGCATTAATTGCAGTCCCTTTTTGTTAGCTGCAAATCTCAATTATCATTTGAATGAAACAATCAGAGAACTTAAAGAGATAGCTGAAAAGCTACAAGAATCTTTATATGTGGACAACTGCGTAAAGGGTTGATTCAGAAGAAGAATTAAAGTATTTTTGTAATGAATCACAGAAATTATTGCAATCAGCTAAATTTGATCTACGTGGTTGGAAACATACTAAATTTAAAGAAACTGTATTGAATCAAGAGGAGAATGAAGATGAAGTCGAAGTTCCTTGTTAGGTTTATCTTGGAATACAGTTGATGATACTTTATCATGATTTGAAAATTTAAATTTCATTATCAAGAAAAAGGTAACTTCATAGAAAATTTGTACCTGGTCATCAAAATCCAGCTGACCTTCCCTCACGAGGTTGCAATGCCGAAGTGAAATCTCAATGGTGGGAGGGATCTAGTTGGCTCTATCAATCTTTTGAAAAATGGCCTACTTCTGAAGTGTTTCCTGATTTAGAAGTTGTTAATTCGGAAAAAAGAAAAGTTGTTATATCTGCATCTAATATCGAAACTGAAACTTTTGAATATTTCTTAAGAATTTCGTCTTACAAAAAGATCGTAAGAATTATGGGGTGGATACTTCGTTCCATCAACAATATTAAGAAAAGGGTAAATGAAAGAACTTTTGTAACTTAAATGTTGAAGAATGTAACAAAGCCGAGAAAATAATTTTAAGAAAAGTTCAAAGAGAATGTTTTGAGAAAAACAGAAATCTTTCAATGCAGACCTATTTAGATCCAGATGATCTCCTTAGAGTAAAGACAAGAATTATACAAAGAAAAGATCAAGACAGTTTTCGATATCCAATTTTGCTACCATCAAAGCATCATATAGTAGACAAATTAATATTTGACAAGCATGTTGAACTTTGCCATGCAGGTATACAAGTCTTGATGTCTACGTTACGAGAAGAATATTGGATTATAAAAAGCAGAAAGACTATTCGTCAAGTCATTAGAAACTGTCTCCGATGCAAAAGATTTTCCATACATCCTCTGCAATCTATTAGTGCTCCACTCCCCGAAGATAGAATAAGAGAAGCTCAAGTATTCGAAGTCATTGGTGTAGATCTGTGTGGACCATTGTTTTTGAAAGACAACAAAAAATGTTGGATTGTCTTATTTACTTGTGCTATTTTTCGTGCTGTTCATTTAGAACTTGTAAGTTTTCTTTCTACAGATAGCTTCATATTAGCTTTAAGAAGATTTATCTCTCGTAGAGGAAGACCTTGTACAATATATTCTGATAATGGTACAAATTTAGTTGGTACATCTAATGAACTGAAATCTGTTAATTGGGAAAAAATAGAAGAATTTGCTGCCATTAAGAAGATTAATTGGAAATTAAATCCGCCATCAGCCCCATGGTGGGGTGGATTTTGGGAAAGACTTATTGGTATGTTAAAAGGAATAATGAGAAAAATCTTGGGTAAAGCTAGTCTGCATTATGAAGAAATGCATACTGTTATATGCGAAGCAGAAAGCATAATTAATTCAAGACCATTAACATATCTGTCTGAAGACATAGAAGATCTTATTGCACTTACACCAGCAATGTTCATTCAAGAAATAAAAGAAGTTGGAATGCCGGATTTAGATCAGATGGATTCTAAAAGAATGAATAAACGATTTATGTATAGACAAAGACTTCGTGAAGATCTCAGAAGGCGATTTCGAAATGAATACCTTGGTCAACTAAAAGAATCTTCCAAACTCCAGGAAGAAGCAAAAATTAAGGAAGGTGATATCGTCTTGATTGGTGATAGCAACATGAAAAGACTAAATTGGCCTTTAGCAAAAGTAGCGAAACTTTTTCCTGGTAAAGACAATAAAGTTCGAGTTGTTGAATTGAAAACCAAGAATGGGTGTTTCATAAGACCTATACAGCGCTTATATTCCTTAGAAATTAGACAAGATGAAAGGTGTGCCTTGCAGAGTAGGACTCCACTATCTGACTCCTTCCGCAACAAGTGCCCCGACACTGATGATTCCACATCAGATCCAGTGACTGTCATCGAATCCAGTGATTGTCCTCAATCTATTGACTGTCAACCATATGACAGGTGTGATAATAGTGATACTTATCAGACATCCCGTTGTGGAAGAATCCTGAGATCTCCTAAGCGATTGGACTTATGATTTTGAGTTTCATTATTCTCTTGAAACTCAAAGGTGGGAGAATGTCGAAAATGATGTCGAACTAGAACTTTTGATTTGTATGTCACGTGAACACTTTTCCTCTCTTAACTGTAACCAACCGTACTTCGGTTTAAGAACTTTTTTTTTTTCGCGCGCTGAATTTTGGAACTTGCTTGTTAGTAGTTAGCCGCGCTAAGATGCGGTTTCTCTGTCTGTATGTCCAGTAAATTTTTGTATCATCTCGTCATTAATATGCTTAATAAAAGTAATGTAAAAAGAATATTGGAATTATTTGTCTACATCCGCCCCTTTGGATATCTCACTCTTAACTGGTCCTGGGAACTGGAATGGTAAGAGAAATTTTGTATGAACCTTTCTAGTAAAAATAGCAATAATTTGATATCATTACTCTGATGTTAGTGATATTTTTAATAAAATTTTGGATTATATTTTTGTTTTTATTTTTTGAAACGAAAACATTTAAAAAGCTATATGTTCATGACCTTGTCTTTTAAGAAATATCATTTTTCTGGAAATTTCTTCTGAAATTATCAAATTTGCAAAAAAAAAAATCTAAATATGAATATCAATTTATGGCCAGTAAGGAAAATAAAGTTTTCAAATAAGTGGAAAATAAATAAATTATTCTTTTCTTAATCTTCAATAGTATAAGAAATCTAAAATATTCAGCGCACTTTTTATTATGCATGAACAGGGCTGGATTTAGACGAAAAGAGTCCCTTTCACCTTACATTTTCAAGTTTGTAAATTACATAAGAGATATACACTGAAGTGACAAAAGTCATGGGATACCTCTTAATATCGTGTCGGCCCTCCTTTCGCCCGGCGAAGTGCAGCAACTCGACGGGGCATGGACTCAACAAGTCGTTGGAAGTCTTCTGCAGGAATATTGAGCCATGCTGTCTCGATAGACGTCCATAATTGTGAAAGCGTTGATGGTGCAGGATTTTGGGCACGAACAGACCTCTCGATGATGTCCCATAAATGCTCGATGGGATTCATGTCGGGCGATCTAGGTGGCCAGATCATTCGTTGGAATTGTCCAGAATGTTCTTCAAACCAATCGCGAACAGTTGTGGCCCGGTGACATGGCGCATTGTCATCCATAAAAATCCCATCATTGTTTGGGTACATGAAGTCCATGAATGGCTGCAAGTGATCTCCAAGTAGCTGAACATAAGCATTTCCAGTCAATGTTCGGTCCAGTCGCACCAGAGGACCAAGTCCATGCCATGAAAAAACAACCCACACCATTACGGAGCCCCCACCAGCTTGAACAGTGCCTTGCTGACAGTTTGGGTCCATGGCTTCGTGGGGTCTGCGCCACACTCGAACCCTGCCATCAGCTCTTACCAACTGAAATCGTGACTCATTGGACCAGGCCACGGTTTTCCATTCATCTAGGGACCAACCGATATGCTCACGTGCCCACGAGAGTCGCTGCAAGCGATGTCGTTCTGTCAGTAAAGGCACTCGAGTCGGTCTTCTGCTCGAATAGCCCAAGAAAGCCAAATTTCTCCGCACAGTTCTAACAGACAAGTCTGTTGTACGTCCCACATTGATTTCTGCGGTTATTTGACGCAGTGTTGCTTGTCTGTTAGAATTTACGACTCTTTGCAGACGTCGCCGGTCTCGGTCGTTAAGTGCATTCGGTCGACCACTGCGCTGTCCATGGTGGGATGTTATGCCTGAAATTTCATACTCTCGGCACACTCTTGACACAGTGGATCTGGGAATGTTGAATTCTCTAACGATTTCCGAAATGACATGACCCATGCGTCTAGCTCCAACTAACATTCCGCGTTCAAAGTCTGTTAATTCCCGTCGAGCGGTCATCATCACGTCAAAACCTCTTCACATGAATAACTTGAACAGAAATGAAAGCTCTGAGAAAGCACTGCGCATTTATACCTGTTCTACGCGATGCTACTGCCATCTGAAAATTTGCATATTGCTATCCCATGACTTTTGTCACTTCAGTGTATATCACAGTAATGATGTATTTCATTATCATTACTGTGATATATATCAATATGTTAAATGAAACATGTTGTGATTGGTAGTAATCTTTATAAAAAATGTGGCACGGTTAATAAATAAAAAAAAATTCGACAACACTTATTTGGAGATTTATTCTCAGCCCCATATATAGTACTTATAACGATAACTAATCAAACATTACATACAACATTTACAAAGAAACAAAATTCCAATAATAAAAATCTTTGACTACGAAAATAAAATATGCAATAAAAATTATCATATTTGCTATCAAATTAAATTAAATATATTCAATACATTGAAGATTAAAGCAAATTCAATTCAGATAAAATATGAATTATTATGAAATAAATATTAAGTTTTAAACTAAACCAAAAATGGAGTTTTTTTATTCAAAAAATCCAGATCACAAAAAAAAAATTAAATTTTATGTTAATAGTTATTTTATTTAAGAATTGATTCGATCTAAATATACATTTAAAAAGAAATAGTAAATTAGAAGAATTTCTCCTTATTTTCGTTTTAGTGTTTACTATTTTTAGAATAGTGTAATTCTAATTTTGCTAACAATTTGAATGTAGGTATTTCTTGATCTTGAGGTCCTAGGCTGAAGCCTAGTTAGTCTGTAGGAAAATCTGGCCCTGTGCATGAAAGTTGTCCAACAGTAAATATTTCTTTTCATTTGACTCATTAACAAATATGTTTTTTTCTTCCTCAGCAATTTTTTAGTATTGAAAAATAAAAATTTTGACATGGAAATATATTCGTTATAATAACAACATACTGTTCTCAATATTTGTAAATATAATAAACAGTCATTGAAAAAAATCACTGATATATAAATTTTGTGTACTAGCATCTATTTCTGAATAAACTTTTAAATAAATTATATTTCATACATTTCTTTATAAAATTTCTTGAATATTGTTATATGGTAATTTGTATAGAATATAACATGAATGAGTATAAGAAATTGAATCCCAGTATAAAAATATGAAAATTTCAACAGCATGTGAGGTAATGCAATATTTTTTTAAATCATTACACATACAGTTAGTTATCAAGATAGTTAATAAATTCTCATACTCTATTAAAGATCATAATTTGATAATAATCAATTTAATATATATGAAGGAAATATAAATAAAAAATAGGAGGAAAAAGTATAATGATTTAAAAAAAGATTGTAAATGATGCATAAATATATTGTTCTCAAAACTGCATCCCCATGTACAAATATGGAATTTTAAAAGCTTGCAATTCTTTTTAAATATTAACTATAAACACACAAAAATTATAATTAAAATAAAAGAATCATAGATGTCACTTAGGAATAAATTTATAATTTTAAGCCAATGCATATTAATTATCTATTTAATTCCAATATCTCATATCATTCAACATATATACAGTGGATAAAAAAAGTATTGGCGATTGCCTATAAATGATCATATTTGCTAACAAAGTATGTTTACAAATTTTATTTTAATATAGCGATTACAGAAGAAGAAAAAATATAACGAAATTTTCATTTAAATATTTTTTTTAGTCAAAATCTACGAGAAAATCCAAAATTTACATGATAAAAAAAGTATTGCCAAAATTATGAAATTGACAAAATTATGAGCGAAAACAAAATCAGTATATGTTTAGTACTTTGTATGCATACCTTCTGCATCTATAACAGCTTGTAATCTATTTTTCATAGAGGAAACTAAGGTCTTTGTTGTACTGTTGGGAATTTTGTGCCACTCTTGCAAGAGTAAACGTTTGAGGTCGTCTTTACTTGAAATTTTATGTTTCTTGATTTCTAGATCCAGCAGGTGCCATAAATTTTCAATTGGATTGATGTCAGGCGATTGAGGTGGGGGTTTTAATTGGCGAGGAGCATTGTAAAGTAGCCATTCATGGGTGAGATTAGCTGTATGCTTGGGGTCATTGTCTTGTTAAAAACGAATGATGTTCCCTAGCCAAGATTTTGGGCACTGATTTTTAAGTTATGGCGCAAAATGTCAATGTATGTAAGAATACATAATAACATCAATGTCATAATAACATCAATGAAATGCAGGTTTCCAATTCCATTAGCTGCCATACAGCCCCAAACTAAGACGCTGCCTCCACCATGTCTTAAGGTAGCAGTTAAATTTTGCTTTTCCAATTCAGTATTTGGCCTCCTCCACACATATCGTCGTCCATCACTGCCGAAAATGTTAAACTTTGATTCGTCGGAAAAAATAACTGTGTTCCAAAACTCTTCAGATAAATCAACGTGGGATTTTGCGAAATCTAGCCTCTTTCTCCTATTTATTTCCGAGATGAATGGTTTCTTTCTAGCTGCCCTTCCTAATAACTTCTCTCGTGTAAAACATTCCGTACAGTTTGTACGCTGAAAGTCTTTTGCGAAGTGAAAGCAACATCTTTAGCTATCTGGGGTGCACTTATTTTAGGGTTTTTCTTAACCTTGTTAATAGTGACACGTTCTTCTCTTGTAGAAAATATTCGAGGTCGTCCACTTCTAGTCTTATTTTCCGTTGATCCTGTTTCCTTGAACTTTTTTACAACACTTCTGACAGTAAATAAACTTAAATTGAACTGCACTCCTATAGTACGATAAGTTTAACCTTCATTTCTGAGACTAATAATCGTGTTTTTAACACTAACGTCCAACTCCTTCGATTTCGAAGTCATTTTACTTCAGTAATCGCAAAATAATGCATAGACACATTTGGAGTAGTTTTGCACACTTTATACCCGTAGAGTTTCTTATCAGTCGAAACACGTGACTTCAATGTAACAAAATTTGCATAGCAGTTAAAACTTTGCCAATACTTTTTTGACATGCAAATTTTCGTTTTTGAAAGAAAAAATCGTAGAAAATGCAAATTAAAATAAAATTTTTACTTTTTTTTATATATCTAAGATGTCTTGTATTTAATTACGACAGCTAAAATTGCATAACATTTTATTTATTTGTCAATATGAATAAATTAAGGCAATTGCCAATACTTTTTTTAACCACTGTAAATTCATTTTGGTAGCAAAAATTTCGTAGGAATATAAAAAGTTCAATGTATTTATAACATAAAATTTGCCTTATTTTACTAACAGAAACTTTCTTTGAAATCTACATCTAAGATATTTCTATGAGTATTCATCTTTTCGAGATATTTTCTCCCCAAAAACAGGGTAGCAGGAATAGTGTGCAGAGCGAGTTCCTCCTAAATCTTCAGAGTAACCACTTCTTAGGAATGGGCTGAGAGGAATCGAGTGCTTTCCCAAGGAGGAACGATGCACACCATTCCTGCCTAAAAAATTCCCTATTTTTCCCTAAGCGTAGGGTGCACAATTCCTCCTCCCAGACGTCCGTAACTAATACTTACTGGACCACAGTTAAGGTCACAGCTACCAGTTATAACCGCGACCTCTCGCTGTTATATAATAATAATATTTAAACCTTACAAATGATGCTAATAAAATTACCTTAACTTTACAAATTATTTAAATTTTTTCGCTTGAAATCACTTGCGAACTTTCCTACGTTCCAAAGAAACCAATGACAATGAATTTAAATAACGCGTAGTCAGTGGCATAACTAATACCATCTGAGATCCGTAGTACATTTTCGAATTGGGGTCCCCTCAATGCAATATATTTTCTTTTTAATAAAAATACTACCTAAAATATGTATTATTTTTGTTTGATACTATAAATTTTTAATTTAAAGGGATGTTAAATTAAAATTAGATTATTTTGGTAAAAACTTCAAGTATTAAAATTTCTTTTTGATGGGTTTCTGATCAGAAAAAAAATGTCGATGACAGCATCAAAGTTCAATTTTCTGGCCCTGGAATGTTTGATAGATTCCCTAAAAAAAATGAATTTAAAAATGTCCCAGTGGCACATGGGAAGCAGCGGTAATTCCCACTTTCCTTTTATAAGTACCTATTCACAAACCAGAAGTTGTGGAAGTCCCTAGCATCGGGATTACACTTGCGTAAATATTTCTATTACTATTACTACCAGATGTGATACATTTTTCTTACAAATGAATACATTCAAAATCTTGATACAGTTTTTTTAAATTTATCACTTTAATAACTTAAGTTTATTAAATATAGAATCTCCTCGGGCCAGCGCCTGTGGAAATTAGCCCGCCTTGCCACATTAAATTAAAAATTAGCCTATCTTGTATAAATTGAATAAAAACCAAATAATGAATAAAAATATTAAAAGCGATTTCTAAAACATAAACAATGAGCAAATGTACATAATTATGAAGTTAATTTTATTTTCTTCTCTTAATCGCTATCAGAAATTGAAGTTTTTATTTAACAAAAAAATAAGGCTATGATTGGAACATTTTTGAGAATTTTGGTTGTTATAGGTGTTGTTTTAGAGAGAGGGGCGTTTCGTTTCACTAATCACTTTTTCATGTTCTCGATCAGTTTTTTGTTTCCTGTACTACTTTCAACATGTCATATTGGTTTATTATTATTTTTTTAAATTTCTTGTGTGTTTTTTTTTTCTTAAATTTCTTTCAGATGCTTTTTTATAAAATCGTTTGGAATTCTATACTTTTTATTTAATCTGCTTCTTTTATATATATATATATTTTTTTTTCAAATTTTAGCAATAACTGCTGAACATAATTTATTGCCTGAATATGATTTTTTGATACTTTTTCTTTCTTTCTGTTATGCGTTTTATTCTTACATAAATTCTAAATTTTGTGGGTAACCTGTATATCTGTCAAGTAGATTTTTTAAATACTAAACATGTATTCGTGAAAGCAGGCGATTCTACAAATAATAGTTTTTAATACGACTAGTGTTTTTTAGTTATGAACATATATTCAATGTTTTGTTGGTGATTAAAATGTTCTTACCATAATAAAACCAGATTACTTACTCGGGCTTTTGAAAGACACATTTTTTTCTTTTTTAAATAGTGGAAATGCTTTCAAACTTTTCGACAATATATTAAGATAAAAAAAAAACAATAATAAATAATAATAATATTAATAAAAAAAATTAATATGTTTCTTCATCTCGAATATTGTGAAATGAAATTTTTCAGAACGAAACTTGCTACAGAAATAATTACATTTTGATATTAGACACATGAATGATAGAAATAGATTTTTTGAAAAAAAAATTTTTTTCGAGAAAAAAATGCTCTTTTGTACTAAGTTACATTTCCTCTACTTAACTTGGCCCGGTGGCCCCAAATTATCCCTAAACCCCAAATCCCACTAACTTCCGCAATATCACCCGACAAGTCTCCTCTAGCATCTCCTTCGCCAATATTGTGGCAAGTAACATCAATTCTCAAAACACTTCCGCTCAAATTCCTAACCAAAACACTCCAACTCCATTTCCTTCTCCTAATAATAATACTGAAATCTGTCAACTACTATTCATTCTTAAAGAATTCGCTCTACTGTTCTCCTCAGACGGCATTCAAAACATGTTCAATAACCTTCAAGCTGCCACCACCGAAGAAGATAAATTATTCGTCGTTCTGCATGGTTTTTCCTCTTTCCTCAACAAATCTAATTAATGTCTGCTCCCTTCACTGGACAGTTACTCGTTCATTTTATTTCTCTCCCATGTATTTTAATTACTTTCATCACTTATTATTATAATAAAATTAATTTAAAAAAAAAAACCTCACTCTATTAAACTTTCTTTTAGTATTTGGGCAAGATTCCTTTTAGTCTTTACCGCTTTCTTTCCAAAGCAATGCTCTTTCATCTTTCCAATGGACAATCTGAGATAGAAGCTAACGGCTGTTGCGCAGCCACGGAGCTTCAACAAAATTCAAATCATCATAGGTTTAATCGAAATCTTAAAGAGCTTATGAATTCTTCAGGTTTCTTCTTGATATTTTCCCGCCTTTCCCCCTCCCTATCTGATCTAGTAGAATTCTTCGAAAAATTTTCACAACTGTTCAGTGAACAACTTGTATTTGAAGAACCACGAGGGAGACAAGGCTGTGGTTAAAATTCACGGAAAAAGTCGGGGTGAAGATGAATAGACTGACGAGAGAGACCGGATTTGGGGAGGGAAGGCAGTCAGTATTCTTAATAGAACGTAGAAGTAGGGAGAAATGAATTGAGACAGTACAGAAGAAAATGGCTTGAGATATGCGGCAGGAAGGGATCACATTATTTCAAATATGCCTTTCAGTGTTGTTACTATCCGAAAAGAAATCAAATGATTATACCCTAAATTTCCTTTTTTGTGTTGAATAAAATCTGTACCGAAGAATAAAAGATATGTCAAAAGTCAGGAAAATATACAATATTATTCATGAAATAAGTTCTTAACTGAAAAGAAATGTTAAGAATTCTAATTTATTCACATTCCGATTGTTTTTTTCTAAAATAAATATAGGTTGATGATGTTTTTTTTTTTTTAATTTTTTCTCCAAATCGGAAAGATAGCAAAGATAGAGTAACTGTACGCGAAACGTACCTCTTCTCTGAATCAAAACTAAAAAAAAAGTATGATAGAATGAGCTGTAAGGTTTATGATTGAATGAATCAATTAAAATAAAAAAGGGGAGAAAAGAAAAGAAATATGAATAAAAAAAGCGCTTTCATATTATACAGTGCTTCAAATACAAAGCAGAAAATTATGTTACTATTGAAAAATTTATAATGCTGTACAAAAATGCATTTTTATTTTTATCAGAGCGTTTTGAAAAGAGAGAAAAAAAAATAATAATTTCATGCAATTTTTAATGCAAAAATATGCATTATAATACAGCAACCTACTAAGTAATTTATCCTTACAGATTCTATTAATATAGACTAATTTGTAAAATGGCCATGAATTATTTTGTTTAAAACATTTTCAAATATTTTATTTCAAACATAAGACTAGATTTTTCAAACGGTATATTTCGTTAATTTCCATTGCTCTTTGCTGAAGGATTTAAAAAAAGTTTTATACAATTAATTTACATGTAAATTTTATTTCTAAATTTAAAAGAAATTGATTTAATACGAAAAATGATTTTTCTATTTTAAATAAAACTAACACATATCCTCACTGTATATTTTTAGGTGAAAAAAATATATTTGTTAAATTTAAATTTTTTCTTTTTTCTAAGTTTGATAATTAGTGATGGTACAGTCAAAAAAAGAGAACAGAGTGAACATGATACAGTGTCACGATGAACATTTATTTTGATATATGATGCATTCCCAGTTTCTATCAGTTGAATAAAAAATATATATCTATCAATTAAATAAATATTCTGTATTTATGAAACAATAGCAGAATGTAAAAAAAATAACACAGAATAAGCATGAAAAACATAATGGAAATAAATCAAACGAAAGTGTTAAAAAATTGAGTTTAAAAAAATATATTACAAAAATTAATTTAAACGTCAGTGCAAATTATGTATAGAAATACAAAATAAGGAAGACAAATTTACAAAACGGAAAAAGCTTAATTTTAATAAAATGCTTCAGAGAACTATTTTTTAAAGCGGAAATACATAACCACTCATATATTTTACACTTAAATAATTACGTCATCTAAGGAACATTTTTTTGTTCGGAGGCATCTAACCAAAGCACACATTAACAACCAGACTTGACACCATAAACAACACTTGGTTAAATCAGCACTGTAATAAATAATTTCAGATTTTATCTTAGGAGGATAAGTCTTTCAGATAAACTTTATAAGAAGAACACCTCTATAGATGTTTTGAGGGTTTATACACTTCATACAAGATACCCAGAATCTGAATGGTTGCACGTATACACAGATAGCTCCTTTTATGAAAATCTCATTACTGCAGGTTCAGGAGTCTTTTCGAACTTGTTCTCCTTCTACGCCTCAGCTGGGAAATATCGAACATCTTTTGATGGAGAAGTGGAGGCTATCCGAATTGCTCTGAAATATACTAATTTTTGAGGATAGATTCAATAGAGTGGTTATTTTGTCTGATTCACAATCCGCAATTCAGGCTATTAGTTCCACCAAGCCACCTTCAACAGAGGAAATCTCCCAGTGTCAAAATCATTTGCGGGAACTGACTTTAAAAATGAAACGGGTGGTACTTCAGTGGATGCCTGGCCACTGTGGCATTTTTGGGAACGAACAAGCAGATTGTCTAGCAAAAAGAGGCCCAAAACTACTTCAAATGAGATCCTCATCACTGTCACTCCATTCTATAAAACTTTATATCAAACAAATAATGACGAGACAGCGCTTTACTGGCGTGCGAGAGAACTGTTAAGGCAATGACTTCGGTCATCTGTGCATTTTTTGGACGTTTATTCTTTTGTATTTTTTTTCCTTGTTATTTTTGTTAGTATTACTATTTTTATTCTTTTACAGTTTAAAAAATGCATTATGAACAATTATTAATTTTTAGGTTTTATTTTGATACTTGTGGCGGTATTGTAAAGGTTGCGTAGTGTTATTAAAATCCAGACGGCAAAATAAAAGACGATAATCAATTTTCACAATTACGACATGTTTATTCTACTTCGAACGCTTACTACGTTCTATTTTTATTCTAGCGGGAAAATTCCCTTTTTTAACAGTGAAAGTAGAAGTCGTTCAATTTGTATTCCATTTTACATCAATAGGTGTCGCTACATCACTCCCCTACCAGTAACAAAGTTACGTTACTTTGAAAATGGTAGAAGAATTAATATATCTATACAAATATTAGCGAACAAATACACATTGATACAAATTTAAATTGTACAAAATAATTACAAATACAATTACATATAAACATTTACATACAATAAATCAAATTAATTTTTAAAATGGAATGGATGAATTATAAGTTTGAAGAAAAGTCAATAATGTCATTGAAACGAACAGGAAGTTTTACTTGTCTTCCACGACGTGTTGTTGTGTTTGGTTGTGCAACTTGCTGACTTGGTATAAATGTTTGTTCACTCGGCACAGATGTATGATCATTTGATGATGTTGGATTCAGAAGTTCATTAGGTTATAACACATATGCCGGTTTTAATCTATCCACTGAAATATTAACTTGTTTATTTTTAATTGATAGAAGAAAGTTTTTCGTGGATCTTTGCAATACCAAATAGGGTCCTTCATATGGGGGTTCTAATGGTTTTTTAACTCTGTCAATTCGCAGAAATACATGTGAGCATGTGTACAAATCTCTTGGAATGAAGATCTTTTGTTTACATTTGTTTTTGGATTGGTATGGTTTTAAGTCAGCCATCTGTTTTCGGAGATTGCTTACAAAATTATCATCAGATATTGGCAATCTGGATTCTTCAAAGAATTCGCCTGGTAATTTAATAGTTTTTCCATAAACCATTTCAGCAATTGTATACTTACAGTCCTCATGTAGAGCAGCTCGCAAACCCATAAGAACCGTTGGTAATGTGTCCGTCCAACGAACGTTGTTATGACATCTAATAGCTGTTTTCAAGGTACGGTGAAGACGTTCGACTTTTCCATTACTCTGAGGATGGTAAGAAGACGTATGGCTTACTTTAACACCACATAGCGCAGCTAAACTTCGAAATAGTTCTGAAATAAATTGAGTGCCTCTGTCAGTAATAACACAAGTAGGTACACCAAATCGGGTAATCCAATGCTCATAAAAAGCTTTTGCTATACTTTCTGCAGTGATATTTGATAACGGTACCACTTCCATCCAAGAGGTAAACCGATCAATACACGTCAAGCAGTATGTGTATCCATTAGAAGGTGAATAAGGTCCAATTAAATCTATATGAACGACACTAAATCTCTCATCTGGTGCTTGAAATTGTGAATATTCTGATTTTGTATGTTTAGTTATTTTATTTTTCTGACAGTTGATGCAAGTTTGAGTCCACTGTTTAACATCTTTTTTCATATTTGGCCAAATGAATCTTTTAGTTATTTCTTTTACAGTAGTTCGAATTCCAGAATGAGCTAAACTGTGAATTGTATTAAATATTGTCATTCGAAAATTTTTTGGTATGAATGGTCTGATACTGGAAGTAGAGGTATCACAATACAAGAGCTTTCCTGATGGCAATTGGTGTTCTTTAAAATGTAATGATTTGGAATGTAATTTCAATTGTTGCAGTTCATCATCATTAATTTGTGCATCTGCTATCAAGTCATAATCGACAATAGGTGAATCGATGTCCTCAAT
>BPLQ01015350.1:132106-161602 GCA_021605075.1 Caerostris darwini
AAGCAAATATTAACGGTTTATGATCAGTATAAATATCGAAATATCGACCTTCAAGTAAATGCTTAAAATGTTTAATGGATAAATATATACCCAAAAGTTCACGGTCATAAACGCTGTAATTTTTCTGAGCATCATTAAGTTTTTTAGAAAAAAATGCAATTGGCTTCCATCCATTTGGTTCTTTTTGTTGAATAACTGATCCAATAGCCCAATCAGATGCATCTGTGAGAAGTGCCAGAGGGTAATCCGAGTTGGGATATGCCATTAACGCTATTTGAGCAACATCTTGTTTGCATTTTTCAAAACTTTGTCTAGTTTCATCGGTCCATGGTATTTTGCGTCGATCTTTTTTTGTAGATCCTTTCAAAAGTTCATGTAGAGGGGCTTGAGTTTTTGCGGCATTATTTATATAATTACGATAAAAATTGATCATTCCTAAGAAGGAACGTAATTCGTGCATAGTTTCTGGTAATGGATATTCTATGATAGCTTTGATATTTTGAGGTTGAGGTTGTGAACCTTCCGCAGACATTTGATAGCCTAAAAAATCTATTACAGGTACTCCCAAAACTGATTTGCTAATATTAATCCGTAGACCATATTTATCTAAACGCTGGAAAACTATTTTAAGATGTGAACGATGTTCTTCCTCGCAAGAAGAGGCGATCAACACATCATCTAAGTATGGAAACACAAAGTCTAGACCATAAAGAACTTCATTTATAAACCTTTGAAATGTTGCAGGGGTATTTTTGAGACCAAAACTCAGCACATTGAATTGATAAAGTCCAAAAGGTGTGATGATGGCAGTTTTTGCCTTATCTTCATCTGCTACAGGAATGTGATAATATGCTTTAGTAATGTCAATTTTAGAAAATATAGTTTTATTAGTTAAAATATGTTGAAAATCCTGGATTCGCGGTATGTTATATCGATCAGGTATAGTTAAATCATTCAATCTTCTGTAATCACCACATGGACGAAAAGAACCATCTTTCTTTGTTACTATATGTAATGGACTTGCCCATTCTGAGCTAGATGAACTAATGATGTTATTGTCTAGCATATATTTAAATTCTCTTTTAGCTATTTCCAACCGTTTTGGATCTAATTGTTGTGCTTTACAATTTATAGGTTGTCCTTTAGTTATAATATGATGTTGTACATTATGTTTAACATTTGAAACAAGAAAATTTGGTTTTGTTATATTGGGATACATAGAAAATAAATCAGAATATTTACATAAGCTGCTCGTTGTATTTACACATTCATTAATAGAGATGGGTGCAATGTCCCCATAAACTGCAAGGTTGGTTACACCATCAATTAATCTTTTATGCTTTATATCAATTAATAAATTGAACTTATTTAAAAAATCTGCACCTAGTATAGGTTTACTAATTTTGGCCACAATAAATGGGAATTGAAATTCTCGGCGTAAACCTAGATCAAGATTTAAAATTTCTGTACCAAAAGTATCGATTGCAGTATTATTTGCAGCATATAATTTATAGTCACTAATAAATTTGTGTTTAGAAGTATAAGGAATAAGACTTACGTCCGCTCCACTATCAACCAAAAAGCGTAAACCCGTTTTTTTGTCGTTGACAAATAGACGGTATTGACGGCAATGTGTTGTATTTTCAGCAGCAGAGTCTGCCGTTAATTCTGTTGCTGATTCTGGTTTTCCGAAGGATTATTTTTCCATGCACATGGAGCTTTGCATTTATCAGGATAACATTTTTCTCGAAAACGAAAATGGTAATAACAATATTTGCCAGAAGTATTATAATAGTGATTGCGAGACTTACTTCGATGAGAAGAAGAGTATCGACCGCTATTTGTTGTTTGGGAACGAGAGTTCCTTGTGACACTCAGTTTTTCAAGTTTATTTTCCAAAGATGTAATTTGTTGTTGTAACTCAGTCATGGCATCTGATCCTGATGAAACATTGCTTACGCGGTAAAGTTCTTGTTTTGGTTGCATTTCAAGAATACGATCCGCCATTAATGCCAGTTTTTCAATTCCTTCATCACTAACTAGTAAAATATTCCGCACGGAATCAGGCATTTTTTGTACAAATAATGTTGTTAGCACCTTATCAGTTATTCCATCAGTAGCCAGGTTTTTCATTTTTTGTAAAAGTTGACTGGGTTTAAGATCTCCCAAATCAAGTCCTGTCAGCAGTCTCTGAAGACGCTTATTTTCGCTTTCTTTAAATGTATTCAGCAAACGTGCTTTAGCAGCGGTATATTTTGTTCTATTATCATCACTTATAATGTCCCACAAACTTTCAACAAACTTCGGTTCTAATTGCGAAACTAAGTAGTTGAATTTTGTATCCTCGGCTGTTATTCCACAAATTGAAAACTGTGCTTCAACTTGAAAGAACCATATTTCTGGTTTTTCAGCCCAAAAAGGAGGTATTTTGACACTTAACCCGCGCTACTTATCTTTTTTCGCCGATTCATTTGTTTCAGTCATTTTGTAAATAATTCACTGTTTGCAAACAATTCATGGGTCACCAAGTATGTGGCGGTATTGTAAAGGTTGCGTAGTGTTATTAAAATCCAGACGGCAAAATAAAAGACGATAATCAATTTTCACAATTACGACATGTTTATTCTACTTCGAACGCTTACTACGTTCTATTTTTATTCTAGCGGGAAAATTCCCTTTTTTAACAGTGTAAGTAGAAGTCGTTCAATTTGTATTCCATTTTACATCAATAGGTGTCGCTACATACTTATTTATATTTTAGATAAGTAAATTATAATTTTTAGATAAATTCTTTTGATCTATATAATGGAACTCCTTTGCATTTGCCTATCAGAAGAAGTATAGCTTGTACAGAATTGCTTTTAAAAATGGACACTGATGTTCATATTCCTCAAAGTGTGAGAACACCTTCTCATGAAGCATGACAACTGAATGAAGCAGAATGTGCAGAAATATTACTTAAATATGAAGCAAATGTAAGTATGTAGAAATTTACTAAAATGTATGTTTTGGAAATAGATTGTCTGTGGAAGTTACCAAAATTTCATATTAACTATGAATAAAAAAATTTATGGAAAATTTATAAATGTAGAATTTTGATCACCCCCTCCCCCGTATATGTATGCTTAAATAATTTAAGCATACATATTTGTAGCATTGATACCTGAATAATTCTCAAATGAATACTATTTTTATGAAACTATGCTACTTATTTTAATGTAACAATATCATATATTGCATCTACTATTGCAAATGTGCTTCTCTGTTGGTTTGAGTTGTGATAAAGATAGTGAGCATTTTGATTAGAAATTAATAGTGAGGTATTTTTGCACCCTTTACTAGAGTTGAAGGACATTGAAATTTCTGAAGTTGATATATCGCCTATCATGTAATAATACTATATATTGGTTTTATACAGATTTAAAGCTCCAAATATGGAACATATTTTTTGATCATCTGCTGAGTTCCCGACCACCAAATTTTTTAAAAATAATTTTTATATGTTTATTTTCTAGCATGAATTATTATTCATTGTAGTTTACATGGTGTGTCGTTTTGTTGTCTTCTACACATATATTTGACTGCACAATGTCTCATTTAGTGCTAAATAATTAAGTGGTCTGTTTACTGTCACCGGCGAACCTTGAAATTGGGTATCACCTCTTTCTTGTACAATAAATAAGCAAAATTATGTATCATGTATTTAATTTAACTATATGAAGGAAAAATATTGGAGATTATTTCTAGTGAGCTTATTAGAAAGAAAATGCGGGGATAAAGTAATCTATATTTAAAGGCCTCTTTATCACTATAAAAGCTAATGGATTTGTAAATATTATGAAGTATGTTTCTTCAATGAAAATAACAATACTTATGAATAAATTCTTACTTAACTTTAAGCAATGTTTAGAATGTGTATTTAAACTTACCAATTAGAAAGATTATTATAATTGAGAGGACAATTATAAGTACAAATTTGTTTTTGTAAAGCAAACACAATATTTATTCAGAAACAGAGTGCAAGTAAAATGTGAGTAACTTTTTAATGACTTTTACTTATGCTTATTATAGTAAAATAGAAAATCTCTTAGTTACTTAACTTTGCAAAAAAATTATAAAGTTGATTAAAAATGTTGTGTGGAAGGCCTTTTGACTAGATTCTTCTAAAATATTTTACCTATTTAATTTAAATAAAAAATCACATTTTAAATATTTCACAAGAACTTATCTTTTTATTAACAATATTTTTATACATTATGAATTATATATATGAGGAAGTAAAAGCATTATTAAATAAATATAGAATACATAAGTAGTTCAGATATAATATACATAGAAATATCAATCATTTGAATAAATCAATTTCAGAATGATGTAAAATAAAGAAAAGAAATTTTAATAATAATAATTAAAATTACTTATTTAACAATATCTCTATTTGGAGTCTTTTAATTTGTCTTTTTTTTGTAAATAACTTGCTTGAATTTAGCATGTATCTTGGTTAAATGATGAATTTTTATTAGTAAATGAATTTGGTAGTAAAATTAGAATTTTTAATAGATGAATTTGGTTAATAAAGTTAATTTCATAAAATATATCTTGATAAATTATTTGAAAAATTTTAGAACCTCTTTTGAATAATTGTAAAATATTTTATCCAAACTTTTATGTGATTGAAAGTAGATTCCAAGATATATAGAGTATGAAAAGGATGTTGAATTATTGAAATACATTATGAATACCTTGATGAAAGAATAAATTCAAGAGAACTTTTCATAGCTAGTGGTGATGAACTGAAATTAAATATTACAACTGCATTTTGTTTATATTGCACTTTGAAAATATATCATGAAAATTAGATTGTAATTATATATTTAAAAATTATAGAATAAATATAAAAGAAAATATACTTAAAACTGGGCTTATTTATTTTACTAAATCATTTATATTAATATGACTAAGTCTTAGCATAATAATCAATTTTTCATGTAAATTAATTTTCAGGGATATAATAAAGTAAAATAATGATTCCTGTGAAATTTTATAGTATGTAAGAATTCCATAAAAGCTGCTAAAACCTGAACTTCTCTCAATCATTTTTATATTAAATATTGTTTTAGGACTTGATTTTTTTTTTTTTAATATTATTATTATGAATTAGCACTACACCACATTACTGTGCCTAGAGCTGAGTTGCCCCTTTACAGTTTGGGAACAATGTAAGTGAGAAGTCTGATTGGACTGTGTGATGCTCTATGGTCATATGAGACTGGGACCTATGGTTTAAAGTGGATTCCGAACCACTACAAGCATCCATGGCACCGCCGGGATTCCAACCCAAAATCTGTAGTACTGAAACCTGTAGCCAGGGCACTAGTCACTCTGCCATCAGGTTAGCCGATTATGGACCAGCTAAAAAAAATAGATATTTAGATGATATCTATTGAAAATTTGAAAATTTTCTTAAAATTTTTCCTTACATGGTTTATTTTTAATGGCCAATTTTTTAAATTCAGTTTGATACTTATGTTGCATTACAGTTTGATATGTTATATTCAATTAAATTTTTGATATCATTTATAAAAATGCATGTATAATTTTTTTTTCAGATCAGTATGCTGAAACTTCTTTTCATGATACATATTGAGGAGGAAATATTGCTTGTGCAGAATTGCTTTAAAAAATAGAGGGTGCTGATGTTCATACCACTCAAAGTCTGAGTGCACCTTTGCATAAAGAATGTTTATTTGATAATGTAGAATGTGCAGCGATGTTACTTAAATATTGAACAAAAGTAAATAATATACCAAAATTTACTGAAATTTTAGGTTGAAATATTTTGCTTTGAAATAACAGATTCTTCCTCCTAGGGATTCTTTGTATTTTCTGCAAAACAAAAGTTTATTTACAATGGACTATACTTAGAATAAGTACTTCAATGGGAAATTTTTTTAAATGTAATATTTTTTGTTTATTACCTTTCCAACTTTGCACATTAAAAAGTTTCTACTGATTTTCAGAAGAACAGTGCTATTTTTTGTATAAATTTATGTGATTTAAGAGCTGGAAATTAATTCTCTTTTAAAATGAAAAAAATTTTAGGAAATTTTTTGTCAACAATAAATAATATAACTTTAATTTACAGAATTAAATATGCATTAATAATAAATATGCATTTATAATTTAATGTATGTTTTTGTTTATGTGGTTATTCGTAAGTCAATTTAGAATGTAGCAGAAATTTTGCACTTGAAAATAAAAGGGATGTATTTCTCAAATTTCTGCCTTGTATAATTTTTTTAATGTGGCCAATTTTTAAAAATTTATTTATATTTTGATATTTATTTATATTATATTATATTAGGTAAAATTTCTTAAATCAATAAAAAATATATATGCATTATTTAGATTAATTAGCTGTTCAAATATGTGATAGTGATTTTGCTGTATTTGATTTCAGATAAATACTTTTAATAAACATATTGAAACTGCTTTGTATAATGGCTGTTGGAAAGGAAGCATTGCTTGTGCAGAATTGCTTTTAAATATGGATGCTGATGTTCGTACTTCTCAATGTCAGAATACACTTTTACATAAAGCATGTCTATAGGATAAAGTACGATGTTCAAATGTAAGTGCTATTAAGAATTTTTCAAAACTTTTGTTGAAACACTTCTATTTTAAAAATACAGGTTCTTTCTGCTACAGATGCTTGTAGTTTATGCAAATTATATCAAAAATTTTGTATTTATTCGTCATCTTGTGCACAAGAGGACTAAACAGACCACCTCCAGTTTAAAGTAAGAGCTTAATGGAAAAGCTTATATTTCATGTATATATGTAATATAAAGGCTATTATAAATGTTTTTGTCCTTCTATGTGTTATATTTTAAAAGCTTTACAAACACACATACATATATAATGATTCATTTATTTATACTACATAGTTTTGAACTGTAATTAATAATTTAAGCTGTTATATTGATAAGTTGAATTTTGAAATTAAACCTACATAATTGTAAATCTTATGAAATCTCCTCTTAAAGAAATTGGTTACATTACCTGATAATTTAAATTGAAGCTACAATGGTGGATGTACATCTTTGTTGATGTGATTTATGTGATAATGTAGATTGTAGTTTTGATTTAAAGGTAGTAGTGTATGTATGTTTGTCAAATAGCCTACTACTGCTGTTAAGCTATAAAAAAAAAACACAAATTTTTCTGAAATATTATTGAATAGTCTCATTTGAAGTTTTGCCCTGATAATAATGATCTTAACCATCAAAAGCATCTTTAAAAAATTAACTGACCACTTTTCATATAAATTCTATTTACAGTACTATAATAAAACATACTGAGTTTTTACTCCTCTATAATAAATATATATTTGTAATTGATACTAATGCCTTGAGTCTTTATGAGATTTTTTGTAAGGGTGTCTGTACACCTTTAAAATGCCAATTATGATGAAAATATTGAAGTCTAATATTAAATCCCTATTTTTTACCTTTATATATATGTTTGAAGTTTGTGTCTATCATTTTTATAATAGTATTTATATCTAGTATTGAAAGTATGTGAAAATGTTTTATTACATAGCTGTAATTTTCTCAACTGAATAGTTATCATTTACACCTTGTAAATTTAATTTAATTTTTATAGTATTATGGTGGGTTAGAGCATTGGTGGAAAGTGTAAGAGACAGTTTTTTGGAAATTGCTTTTCCATGTGTATGGAGAATAATGGTAATGAAACTGTTAAAGTTTGCTAAATAATCTAAATTAGAATATTTTTCATTAGTTGATGAACATAAAACAGTAAAAATCTCTAGTAACAGTTTTTAATTTAGAAATATGAATTAGAATGTTAGTTCAAAATTAGAATGTTCAATTAGAAATTTAGAATGTGTTTAGTGAAATTTCATGCCCAAATTGTTGTGCTGATAAAACTTGTTTATATGAAGATTGAAAATATGGATTGTGTTAACATTTTTCATTAAATTGTCAAAACCATTGCAACAGTTTTTCTATAAAAGTTGGCAATTCCTGCAAAGTAAATTTTAGATTGGTATATGGAATGTACAAAATAGGAAAAGATTCTTCATTATTATATAAATTGTTTGCAATATTGAATTTGCATTATTGAGCTAAGCTTCATTTAATAATAGGGAAAATCTTTTGAAAGTCGTCTTGGAAAAGGAGAAAAATTCAATGATGAAAGCAGTGAATGCTTTGGTGGCTAAAAAGTAATATAAAAATAATAAAATTCTTAGAAGTTGTGTTTTGATTGATGGGATGTGGCAATATAGAGGATAAACCTCTATGAATTGTTGCATGAATGCGATTTCAATTGATATTGCTAAAGTTCTAGCTATTTAAGTCATTAAAAAAAGGCAAAAAAAAAAAAAAAAAAAAATCTATAGCCTAGAAAGAGATGGGACGATTATTCTATATACAACACAGTAATATACTTTTGTTTTGCAAAAATAAATGCTCAATGTTTTTACTTTTTTGTTACTCAAAAATATTTTTTCAATGATATCAACTATATTTCAGGTTTCATCATATTACTAATGATTCAGTGTAATTTCAAGATAAAATTTTATTAATTTCTAAAATGTCACCTTGAAAGTATATGAATGTCCTGGGAAATTTTTTTTTTTTTTTTAACTTCTTTTTCATGGGGGTTATCTATCAAATCAGTTGAGAATGTAACAGAAAAAAGGGGTATCTTTCTTAAATTATTCGCTTGTATGGTTAAACTTTTAAAATTTAGTTTGTTACTTATTTACGTATGTAATGTTATGTTTGATGTTTATTTAAGTATGGAAAATTTCCAATGTCATTGTAAATATATATATATATTATTTTTTTAGTTTAATAAACTTTTCTAATATATGATTGAATTCTATGTACTAATTTTCAGATAAATAGTTTGGATCAACATCATGAAACTCGTTTGTATATTGGAAAAAAGTATTGCTTGTGCAGAATTTCTTCTAAAAATGGGTGCTGATGTTCATATTCTTCAAAGTTTGAGTACACCTTTACATAAAGCATGTCTACTGGATAAAGTATAATGTACTGAGATGTTACTTTATGGAACAATTGAAAGTAATATGAAAAATTTTTATGGTGAAATAATTTGCTTTGAAAATGTGGATTCTTTCTGCCAGTTATTCATTGTAATTTCTGCTAACGATGACACATTTTTTTTTTATTTACTATGATTTTTCAAAAAAAAAAAAAAAAGTTTCTATGGAAGAATTCTTACAGTACAACGTTTTTGTCAGTAATTTTCCCAACTATGTTTAATTAGGAAAATTATTGCTACTAGATTTTTTTGTTGTTGTTGTCAAAAAGAACTCTTAAACTGTGAGGACATTGTTGAAGCAAGATAGAATTTAATGAATAAGTTTATATATATATAAGCTTATTATAAATTTTTGTTTTTTATCCTTTTATTGCTTGTTTTCATTTTAAAAATATGTACAAGTATATGTTATTTTATATTTTTGTTAATCTGATGTTTAGATTTTTAAATTTTTTCTACTTATAGGTAAACCTCTTAAAACTTCCTTCTCTTCAAAAAAATAAATAATAAGTTACATTACTTGATAATATTTTAAAATGAAGTTACAATTGTTGATGTAGATATGATAATGCAGGTTAACAGTTTCTATTTTAATGGAGTGTTATGTGTGTGCTTATGATGTAGTCCAAACATGTTTCCATGTAGTCCAAATATTTCCTGTCAAGCATTATAAAAAATTTGAAACTTTTCAGAAATATTACTGAACAGTCTCATTTGAGGTTTGAATCTCTGAAAATTATGATCTCACCTTCAAAAGTATCTTTAGAAAAAAAATTATTACTGTATTAGTGAAAAATATTTTTTAATGGAGAACATTTTCTATCATAATAGCAAACTAATAAATATTATTTTACTAGCTGTGTTTGTGATTGTATAACCTTTTGAGTTCCTTTTTTTTTATTATTATTTTTTTTTATCAAATGCTTTTTATTTTTCTGGAGTATTTATTACATATATTTTTGGGGAAATTTGGAATATAGTTTTCCAATATGTATTTCTGTTTTGTTTCAGTTATTGAAAGCGAATATATGGTCTTCCACCTTTATTCCTATACAAAAACATGAAAGTTGGTTTTAGATGTCTTTAAAGAAGCAGTTAATCATTTTAAGGAAGATTTAAAACTTAGGAATTATTATTATTTTTTTTTAAATAAAAAAAAACATCTTCAGTTAAATGTTTTTAAAAATCATTTCAACGATATTTGTTTTCTCTTTAAAGTTATATTTTTATGCTCGTAAGGGTATTATTCATATTAAAATTTAAGTGTATTGAGAATTGCTGAAAAATGTCAAAAAATAGATAACCTTTTTGGGTATGTAATAAATTTAAAAGTTCACTTTGAAAAATTGATTTTGATAGTTAATTTGAAAATGTTTTGTGAATTAATGCACAAAATTTCATCCTAACATTAATGAGATTGAAAATAAATTACAAAGTAGGTGGGTTATCAAAATGATAGATATTATGAGCACCTAGATGAAGAAATACATCCCAAAAGTACTTTTGATACCCAAAAGCAAAGAGCTTGTGAGGATGAATTTAAATAAAATATTATCTTAATTGTGAATACATAAAAATTGGCCTTTGAAAATGTATAATGAAAAATTAGATTTTAATTTTATGTTTTAAATACAATAAAATTTTTAAAAATGTGCTTCTTTATTTTACGGTTGTCAAATATAGGGCAAGCAAAGTTTGAACATAAATTAGCATAATTTGTTTCCTTGTAAAATCAATTTACAGAATTATAATAAAAATACTAAGTTTTGACTACTGTGTAATAATAAATATGTATTTATAATTGATGTGGCATGCAAGAATTCCATAAAAGTTATTAATGACACCCATTTTTCTTAAATTTTTATTGTGGCCAATTTTTAAAATTTAGTTTAATACGTATGTTGTATTCAATAAAATTTCTAATGTTATTTGCAAATATATGGGTATTAGTTTTTTAGATTAATAAGCTATTTAAATATATAATTATGATTCTTTTTAATTTCAGATCCTTTTAATCAATATGACCTTTGCGTACTATCTGTTGGAAAAAAAGTATTGCTTGTACAGAAATGCTTTTTAAAATGTATGCCAATGTTCATACTCCTTAAAATTCGAGTACACCTTTACATATAGTATGTCTATAAGTTAGAATAGAATTTGCAGAGATTTTACTCAAATAGGAAGCAAATGTAAGTAATTTGTAGATATTTGATAAAATATTATGTATAAATTCTTTGCTTTTTAAAATATCAATTTTTTTTACTTCTAGAGATTCTTTGTAGTTTTTGCGAAAGGTAATAAAAAATGTATATTTACTAAGTACATACTAGAAGGAACTTTTATGGAAAAATTTGTACAGTACAATTTTTTTTTTTTTTTTTGTCTGATTACTTTAAAATTATTTACAATTATAAAAATTTTGCTGATTTTAATAATAACAGTACTATTTAAGTAAAATTGGAAATTATGTGCTTTTTCTTATTAATAAAGGAAGTGATATTCCATCTAATTCATTATACTGCTCAAATAATTATTTTGTTACTATATTTTTCATATATATAAGCTTTTTGTTATAAATTTTCGTTTTTTTTTTTTTAATTTATTGCTCATGTTTTTCATATGTATAGACAATTATATATTTATTCTATATAAATCTTGTCTGTAATATTTAATTTTAGATTTTTAAATTTATATGCAAGCATCTTTCTCTTCAAAGAAGAAAAAAAGTTACATTACTTGATGCTATTATAAATTGAAGCTATAATTGTGGCTGTGGAAATCTGGTAGTGTGAATTATACAGTAATGTATATTAACATTGTCAGAATGAATTTAATCATTCTATTTTAATGTGTCGTGTTTTTGTGTTTTGTTTAATCTAGAGATTTACTACTGTCAAGCATTAAAAAAAAATGAGAACTTTCTGAACTATTACTGAATAGTCTCATTTGAGATTTTCAACTCTGGAAATAATGTTCTAAACATCGAAAACATTTTTTGAAAAATTAATTATTTGTTAATAATAGTATATTTTGATGTAGAAATTTTTTTCGCATAATACAAATGAAGTGCTATTATTTTACTACCTGTGTTTTTGATCGTACAACCCTTGAATTGCTTTTTTTATTCAATACTTTTTCTTTCTGGAGTGTTTATTGCATATTTATTGTAGAAATGAACAAAATATTTTCCCAATATATATTTGTATGGTTTTGCATTCCATCCTAGCTAAAAATTCCATAAAAGTAAATTTTATTATGCAATTAATGTGATAAGGGAGGTTCAAGGGCTGTTATGCCATGTTCTTTTTAAAATAAAGATATATTTTCAGCAAAATTTTAATCAACAATATATAATATTAAAATAAACATAGAAGCACTTAACTAATGAGAAAACAAATATTCATAATATAATTTATTTCAAAATTGTATAGTGGCAAAGTGTATGAATGTTGTGAATAATTTATTTGAAAAATAACACTGAACAACAAAATTTAATCTTTTGTGTGATAAATTAATTAGAATGGCTGTTTATTTTTGTATAATTTGCACTGATTTCCAATTTGCATTTTTTTTTTTTTTTTTTGATGGGTTATGTTTTTCTTACTCAAATTTAAACAGTTCATATTGCTGCAAAGTGATTAGTTTTATTTAATTTACTAACATGTATTAGTCTAAAACAAAATATAGTTCTTAATGATTTTCTGTTGTATATTGCTTGAGGAACATCCGTTTTTAGTGTCCAGAAATACTCTGCAAACACATTTACCCTGATACCATTTTCTCACTGTGTTTATTGCTCACAGCACCAAGATTTTGAAAGAAATCCCAAGTGGGAATCTAAAAGAAAATTTTATTCGGACATGTGCACCTCTCAGAGATTTATAATTTTGAAAGAGTTCTGAAACTAGTTCTCCATAATTAATCAACAAATATTAAAAATCTCAAACTTTTTCATTTGTTTGTGTGTGTCATTAAAATTCATTCTTACAACTTTTTATTTATTACCTTTACTTGTTTCAGCTGTGTAAAACATTTTAGTAAATATTTCTACCACAGTATGTCATTTCAGTTTTAGTCCTTTAAAATAGATAATGATTTTATTTTTTTAATATAATTAGTATTTAAAAGAAACACTCTTAAAAGTTGAAAAATGTTATACCTGTTCATGATATTGTTCAAATACAAAAGGGAACTTCATCAGTGCATGCTATATCAAAGAAAATATATTAACAGACACAAATACTGTTTATTTATCACTGCATATTGTATTGTAGTTTGTTTTTTTCATGACATTGAAAATATTTTTTTTTCTCATTACTGAAATAATTTTCTACTTATAATTCCATAACTGTCATGAATTATAGACAAGAAATTATAATTATATTTGAAAGTAGTGAACATTAATATTCCTTTAGAAACTGATCGATTGAGGGATAAAAATCTTTTTAGGCTTCTTTTTTATCTAAAAAGAACTTCATCAGTATCAAAATGCATACCAGGTAATTTTGTACAATGGATAATAAAATAAGATCTCTATCAGTAGATATATTTATGCAACCATTTGATTTGCTTATTTTTAAGTATATTGTGAAAAGGATTTAATATGATTGATATAGTATTATTTGATCTGTGATTAATATACTCCCATGAATTGTAAATATGTGTTTAAAATGTATAAAATTTAAAATGAACAAAAGAAATGTCACAAGCATACAGTTTGAATATAAAAAAGATTTACAAACATAATTGTTTGAATTTTTATTGTATTTTGCTTTTTATAATTTCTTTTTTACTAAAATTTCCTATTTTTAGGCATCTGCAACATGGAACATGTAACCATCTCCTCATGGTGTTGTCTGAACAAAAAGGAAGGTTTAGAATTTCGTGCATATGTGCCAACTTAGTTGCATGCCACAGATATCGTTGATATAGAATACTTGAATAGTGTAATATTTTGCTTGCATTAATTCTGGCCAAAGTGGGTTGTTTGGTCCTCCTTCTCTTTAGATGTGCATCCAAGCATTGAAAGCTGATTCATTTCGGCTGGTTTGTGTCATCCAAGCATAGGGAATTAGTATTATTTGGCAATTATTTAAAAAAGTTATTGTTTTTTTTTGAATATTTTTTGTATTTAAAATTAAGAGAGATTAAAATTATTTTTCTTGTATATCAATAATCCTAAAAATTAATTTTTAAAATGCAAACAACTAATTATTACTTATTTAATATGATTTTTAAGAAAATTTCCTATAGAAATTGAAATGTATTCTGATAGTTTATTGTGTTAATATTTAAAAAAAAAAAAAAAAAAATAAAAAAAATATTAAGCAAAAATAGAAAGGTTAAAAGTCTAAATTCATATATTTAATTCATATTGAAGTAGAATCTAGACAATCTATGTTCTGATAAATTGAATTTTGCGTAATTCAAAGATGTTCAGATGTAATATATATTGGTGATTAAGTTTGTTCACCTGCCGTGAAAGTGTTTTTCATTTTCCTCTATTATTTATTATCACATCTGGCAAGTTTATTTGAATGATAATTTGTATGTTATTAAGTTTGACATTTTTAATTTTCTGATTCGTTTTAATTTTACCATAATTTTTTAATCCTTATATTTAAATCCAAATTTATTATTTAATGAATTATTAAGTTGATATTAATGAATTAAGTTAAGCGTTTATTTATTTGAGATTGTATTATTATTGCTCGTCTAATTTTAATTTCTATTACAGTCATATTATTTTGTCCATTGCTTTGATTATTTCTTATTTGTTATTCTACTCCAATGGATATTAAATACCAAACATTTCACATAATCATTTTCATATACGATTGTGAATAATTGTTTAGAAATGTGAAACAAATAACCTCTAAGTCATTGGATAACCAATTTTCAGTATTAAAAAAATGTAAAACTTTCTCTGAATATTTGATTACAACTTAGCATTTTGATTTATCTCCGTTTAAAAAATTTTTTTAAATTTAACTGCTGAAAGTTGATAAATAAGGTACGAAATATGAATAAATAAGGTACATTAATGTTAAAATTTTTTTAATTTTATTAGTTTTTTTTATTATTGTAAATTCAGAAATTTTTTTAAAGGATTTAAATTCTTTAACATATTTTTTTAATTGTAGTTGTAACATTACAATCACAAAATTTTATTTTTGTATTTAAATTAAATGTAGATTTTAATAAGTTTAAATAAATCGCTTCTTTAAATGAGTGTAATTTCTACTTTTAATTTTAGTACTAAGTTTGAATAATCCCTGTATATTGATAATGTTATATATATATATATATAACATCATCAATGAAATGAGAAACTAAACAATAAATAATATTATACATCCGAAAATTTCTTCTGAAATGCAGGGGGAAAAAAACATGATTATATAATATTAAGTTAAAAAAAAAAAAATAGTTTTATAGATTCGTACAAAAAAAACAACTTCTATTTGATTGTGTTGTATACTTGTATTTTGTATTTTTAATTGCTCAATAATATTGCCTTAGTATTAGTTAAATATTTTAATTTTTAATTGTAGTGTTATAAAATAATTAAAATTAGGATTAGTGAAAGAGTTAAGCCTAGTAATATTTTGCCTATATTATTTACATATGTTGGATTTTAGAAATGAATAGATATTTTTAAACTTACTGTTGAGTATTTTATACATTTTCAGATGCTATAAATTTTATATAATTCTTGAAAAAACTTATTTTCCTATTATACTAGTCTGAAGTTTAAATATTTTATAATCTCTGCACATCTATCATTTATAATCTATTTTTAATTTTATGTGTGTACTAATTAACATTTAAATTATTTAGTAATTTTCCTATATTTTTATTTGACTTTAAAAAAGTGAGAAGATTGGTATTGAATTTTTGAATATTAAAGTATGTTGTATTTGCACTTACTTTTTTATCAGTTTTTGTTTAAGCTTGTATTATCAAAATTTACGAAGTAAACTAAATAGTAGTTTTTTTTTTTAGATGGTTAAAAAAGGGTTGTGTCCCATGATGCAAATCTAATTATGATCTAACAGTGATCATTTCTTGTTTTCAATTCCCTAAATAGAAAGACAGAAGAAATTTATGGCTTAAGAAAAATTACTCGAAAGGATTATTCGCCAGGTACAAATGCTTTTGCATTAATCACTTTAGTGAGAAATTTGTTATCACAGAAGACCATGCTGTTCAAGATGATGGATCTGTTTTAACTGTGAAAAGAATTAATTCAAAATTAACTCCTGAGGTATACCCATCAATAATTTCAAAGCTAACTAAAGAGTAGTTATTTCTAGTTCAAGAAGATGTGTTATTTTATAAACTAAATATATGTAATGGTCAAGCTCCACCGATTAAAGTGTCATTTAAAGTAGACAGAAATTTAAGTGTGACTGTTTGGCATGGCGAAACAGCATTGGATAATAAAAGTCTTATTTATATTCTACAAGAAAACAAGTGTGACAGATGGACCAAATTTGATTGCTTGTTAAGTACGCTTGGTAACTATGTGGAAAAGAATGTCTGCATTGAATACAAATTTAACTGCACATTAAATTTTCTTCAGGATATAAGGAAAAAGAAGGTGAGTACTGCTTTATTATTGATGTTCTAATTGAACAAATTAATAATTTGATTTTGACTAAAAGTGCATATTCCACAAATTATCTTCTGCTTGTTAGTAAATTTTTTTTCAGTTTCCCCCCTCCCCTAATGCAGCTGGCAGACACTTAGACATTGTCTTGATTGCCTTAAGGCAAGTGCTGCACAGACGTTACTCACTTTGCATTGCCCAGGGGGCACGTGTAGCTTGAAGATAAGCTACGGGCGCTGAATAACAATAACCCCGCAACGCTCTACAATCCTATTAGACCAGGACCTGCGGTTTAAAGGGGATTCCGAACCACTACAAACATCCATGGCACCGCCGGGACTCGAACCCGAAACCTGTGGTACCGAGCGCTAGAGCACTTGCCACTCGACCATTCAGGCCCTTTTCAGTTAACCTTCAGCTTATAATTTTTTCCGTAATTCAAAAATTTTAATTCTGCCTCATCCTGTTAATCTTAAGAAATTATCTAACCCATTTAATAATAAAGCAATCTTGACAATAATAGTCATATATCATATTTAAAGAAAAAGGCTGAGTTACTAAATGAAAATGAAAAAAATGTTTGCCTTTTACTTGATGAAATATTCATAAATCGTAGTATTTCATATAAAGCTGGTCAGATTACCGGTATGGCTGAAAATTATGCCTATGAAGCTACCACTATTCAAGCTTTTATGGTTACATCAGTTTTCTAAACATAAAGAAATAATTGCATTAATGCCAGTAAAAAAAAAAACGGCTGATGTATTTATATTTAAATACTTTTAAGAGTTTTTAATCTTTTAAAAGAACTCAATTACACTGTTTTATGTTTAATATCAGATAACAATAGATTAAATAGAAATATCTTTTCTAAAATGTTCAATGGTAACTTAAAATGCTACATTCAAAATCCTGTTCAGTCAGTGTTCGATAGCTCACTCACACGCACAAATAAAAACTCAAAAAACGTGGACTGTAATAATTTGTCTCCTTTATTTAGGCAGCCATCACACTCGAGGATGGACTGACCACACAGCCTCTCTCTTTGGTTACACTTATTCAACTCTCCTTTCTTACATTCTTTCTCCCGTCATCTCACCCCTACCAGACACCCCCACAGACAGGATGTTTACATTATAGGGCGTTGACTTCCCTTATGCAAGGGGACCTGGGTTTCGAGGCAACAGTCAGAAAAAAAATTATTCTTTTTGTTTGACACTGGTCACTTATTAAAATCTATTAGAAATAATTGGATGACATAAAAAACAGAAGATCAAACTTTTCATTTTCCCAATCCAAATGATTTTTCACAAGTTTATTCGGCAAGTCTTTAATCTTTAAAAAATATTTATGAATCTGAGAATATGTGAATTGCAAAACTTGCACCTAAATTATCAGAAAAAGTTCTTTATCCACCTCCATTTGAGAAACAAAATGTTTTGTTTGCTTTAAATCTATTTAATGAAACCAACTTAAGCTGCTTTAAAGAGTGAACAAAATGAAAAAAGTTGTAATACAGTACTATTTATTGATTTTATATTAAAATGGTGGAAAATAGTTAATGTTAAATATCCTTAAAAAGGTTTCAAATTGAATAACGATTTCTGCAAACTAATAGAAAGTATTAGTGATGAAAATGTGATGTTTTTAAAAAGATTTAAAGCTCGGCTTTGCTCTTGGGACAATTTAAGTTCTTTAAAACTATCTGAACGAAAAGAATTGGGACTTCCTGTTATAGGTGTAAGCTTACTAAGGAAACACATTTTGATCTTCATTTTATTATGGAATCTTTAATAGAATTGATAAATAACATTTGAAAAATATATTGTAAAATATATTTTGTTTCATAGTTGTATTACTAGTTTCAGATAAGAAAAGAATTAAGATAGAAGATAAGAAAGATAATTGTAAAATTAAACAATATTTAAGGATTATTGATAGAGGTAATTTAAAATGGCCTACACAATTTGTTGTTGACATCATTGTTAGATCATACATAACAACATACTATAAATATGCAAGTATATTTTTAGAGTGTAGAAATCAAAAATCTTTATTAGAACAATTAGTTTTTGAAAAGTTGAATTTTATATCTTTAATTCCAGAAACTCAATGTTTTTGTAGAACTAAAACAGAAATTGTAACAAAACATTGTTTATCTGTTTCAGCTAATATTTTTATTAATAACTATGTTAAAGTAAGAAATATTAAAATTAAGATCCCAAATAAAACGAAAATTGTCAACTTTAACCTCATAATATAATGAAAAATCCCTTTTGGCTAGTTTGAAAGTGTTTGGTATCAGTTTTGAATATGATTGCATGTATTTTTATATTTGCCTTAGCATAAAAATATTATCTAAAAATTTATGGTACTTACGTATTAACGCCACCTTAGCTACAGATTTGGCGGTTTTTAAGTGGCGCCAATCTAACAGCTACATTGAAGTGTAGATTGGCCACTTAAAAACCGCCAAATCTGTACCTGCGGTTGGCGTTCAAAAGATAACTGCGTGCGCGTGTGAACGACAAGATTGCTCTTTATTGGCGCAACTGTAGCTAAGGTGGCGTTAATACGTAATTATCATTTATTTATTTTTAGGGGGCAAGCTCTCCATTTAGTCTTGCCATTTTCTACTCAGCAATGTGTTCTTCATCCTTCAAAGGACTATTACCAGACCGGAGTTAACGGCTGCTTCACAGCCAAGGAGCTCTTCGAAATAATCGTCGGCATTTACTTTTTGTAAACAAGCAAATTTGACATTACATTTCATTTGACAAAGTAATTTAAGAAGTGATGGCACTGTTGTCTTCGCTGTTTTATTATATTTAAGTCTTTATAAATTCAAAGCCTGTGTGGAAATTTTTGTTTTGAATTTATTCCATGCTCTCTCTGAATAATAATATTCACGTTTATTTATTCAAACGTAAACTGTATCTTAGAAGATAACAGAAATGTAATGTTTTCAACATATCATAACAAATATCTGTATCTTAACTGTGCTTATCACTTTAAAAGTTACTCTATGTGCCTACCATAGTTTTTACCATGTCAGTTGATGGCTAGCCAGCTTTCTGGAATCGCTATCATTCTTTTCATTGCTTTTGAAAGTTTGGCAAGTGTTGTTTTTTAATGATATTTAATGTATATTAAAGAAGTTTTTCTGCCAATTAAAATTAAATAAACTTTTGAATAACGGAAATAGAAATTTTGAATAGCTACTGTAATAAAAGAATGGTAGGAATTTTTGTGATTTTATTTTTAAATCTTTTCAAAAATAAAAATTCAATTTTTTGTGAATGAGTAAATAACTATACTTTGTTATTGTTCAAAATTTGCCATATAAATTACGTTTAATTAGAAACAAATTGACTCGATGTAATTGAGTAACAGTATAATTTAAAATTAAATATTTTAAACTTATTTGTTAAACAAATTTAAAACTCTTTAAGTAATAAATAACAAAAATTTAAATCTTGAAATTTTATACATTTCTACTGTTTGAAATTAATTTAAGAAAAATGAAATATTTCTTAATATTTTTAGCTTCGACGATTTTCTGAGGAAGAAGTGGCAAAGAATGCATTTCAATCCTTAAAATTAATAAAGCCAGAATGATAATGATTTAATGTGGAACTTAAAATAGAAGTAAAGGTATTTAGCCGGTGGGAGTCTTATCTTTGTTTGGCTTATGAATTGGGTTGATTTATGCAATGAGGAATTCTTTTGGAATATTGCCAGCTAATCAAATGTTATTAAAAATGTGAAGTAACTGTTAAAAACAGTAATCGCGAAGCATTTTAATTAATTTAGCTGGAATATCATTGCTACCAGGAGAAGTATTAGGAGCAGTGCGTATAGCATCTTGCAATTCTCTAAAAGTAAAAGATTCATTATAGTTGGGTGATAAATCGTCTGAAAGATCAAATGGAGTAAATTGCTGGTCAGTAGGTTCATTGAAATTGGAAGCCAAAACCCTTGCTTGTAGAACTGGATTTGTGATGACTAAATTAATGTCAGTACAAATAATTTTATTTATGTGATGATTATTTCTGTTGTGAATATATCTGATAATTTTATAAATTTTGTCATTACATTCAGTGGAAACCACAAAGTGAATTCCAATATTACTTTTAAATTGTAATATTAAACGATTAAGTCTGGTAGAAATTTTGTTTGTATGCAATCCAAAGTTCATTGCGAACTTGATGTAAAAGTTATCTTTTCTGTTGTAAAAGTCTATTGCACTGTGTGTTCCACCAAAGAAGGATTGGACGATGAAAGATTCTGTACTTTTTCTTTTTATTATTTAAAGTGTTAGACAAGATAAACTGTAAATTAAAATATGATCTAAACATGTTCGTGACATTCTGTTCCTTCCGGAGAAAAAGAACTTGAGCTGTATAATGGTCTGTCTACTAGTTTTTGATTACTATTAAATTGAAAGATAATTGTATCGGTACATTATCAATGTAGAAAGGGTCTGAGTTGAATGAAGAAAGATAAATTTGGGTAAATATTTGCCCTGGAAAATGGAGAGATCAAGAAGAAATGAAAAAAGGAAATAATATGAGTAGGCTAGCTTTTGGCTTAGAATGTTTAAATTATTATTGAATTGATTGATCAATATGCCCGAACTGTTATTTGTATAGAAAGAACTGAAAACAGGATGATGAAAGTTGAAATCCCCAAGAATAATGAAAGTCTAAGGAGTTTGATGATATATTGCATTCAGTCAATTAGGATTTAGGAGAATAATTAATGACTATAATAAAAGTTTTATGCGGAAGAATTGTGATGGTCTGTATTTCATTTTTTGAGTGGGGGAGATTAAAAAGATTGAGTATTGCAGGGAATAGTGGAATCAAGTTATTAAAAATCCATTTCTTCGTGTACTATAAGGCTGGTCTGTTATACAAATTAATTTGGCTGGTAAATGGAATTGATCTTCGGAATTAAGGAATGTTTTTTGTTTTATAAAAAACTGAACTGAAAAAAAAAATTGAATTAAAAAAGACTTTTTAGTTTGAATATTGCCGATATTTTATTGTAAAATATTAAATATGAGATAACATAAAAATGTTCAGAAAAGTTTGGAGAAAATTAAATGAATAAAAAAAAAGCCTGATTCATTAGTTTAGTCCCTAATAGGTAGAGAGAAATGTGGACGGATTACCATGTTCTTCTAAGCTTGCCACTGTGCTATCAAATTCTGGTAATACCTCGAAGGCCAGTTTTTCTTTTAATAATTTAAATTTTTTTTTTTAAATGCAGTTATTGGAGTCGTAATGGTAGTAATAATCGTCGTAATAAGAGAGTTCCTTTATCGCTTGACTGAGAGAGGTAAGGGATATAGTCATATTTTCTGTGAGAGATTTAATTGAGTCTTAAAAAGCTGAGGTTTTTGTGTGATAGATTTCTCGGATTATTTGTTGGGTTTCCATGACTTGCTGTTTAAGTAATTGAATGATTTCGTCTTTGTAATACAATTAGTAGATTAAGTAATGCCAGATTTGAGTTTAGCTGAAATAAGTCGTTCTTTGAAACACGATATAATGTCTGGGCTTCTACAAAAGAAAGATGGTTGAGGGTTTTGAATTAAGAAAGTTTTTTCTTCTGCTTTGAATTTAGTGCAGTTGTTGACTGTGGCCTTATGTTCATCACAACAATTAGAAAATTAAAGAATATGGGCAGAACTTATGTCTATATGATGTAGGGCGTTGCAAAATTCACAAATCAAAAGAGTTTTGCATGTTGCCTTTAAGAAACAGTTTCGATGCTGATGGGGTTTATAAAAAAAATAGATTTTTGTCACACCATAATCTGTTATGCTCTCGTAAAATTATTTTAAAAATAATGAGCAAAAGAGGTATGACTAAAATAGACTTAGCTTGTTTTCCTGAAAATCTTCGGAGTTCTGTAACTGAAAAACTGTTTTCTTCTTTCAGTTCTTTTACGAGTTCTGCCAGGGATATATTGTTGATGATTTTATGAAGCAGAAATCAATCATGGTGCGAGTTTTCGAGGGCAAAGAGATGATGAAATTTAGATGATGAAAGTCTTCATATTTGACAATTCTCTGGCAATATCAAAAGGATCAGTAAATATGATTAATTTACTTCGTCGGGTAATCCGCAGATAATCAGTTGCGCTTTGGAAATCAGGTACTAGGAAATTGTAGTAAATGATCGAGATATCTTTTACCATATTGAAATGCGATATGGAAATCCTTTAAAATATCACGATGAACTTTGAAATTAAGATATTCATTAAGATTGCATCCTTTTAAATTGGTGTTTAAAGCGATATCCACCATATTAAATGCAATACACACCCACTCAAAGTGAATAGCGTCCCTGGTCTACATTGAACACACATACATGAAATCTAAAAATTTGTAAAAAAGAGTAAAAGTAGAAAGTGAAAAAAACAACAACTTAAATTGATGACTTACCTAAGATGAAGACTTAATTTAAAAAAAATAAAATTTTTTTTTTGCAAAGTAAAAAAAGTATTACCACAAAAAAAACCTGAATACACTAACAAAGGACCTGAATACACTCCAAAAAACCTGAATACACTCCAGTAATTGTTCTGATAGTTTTGTAATCCCTGCCAATAATAGTGGCAGGTTCATCTACTTTCTGTCATCCATTATCTAATTCCTATTCAATTGTATTTGAAGATTTAATAATTAAATGTAATTCATTAATTTTTATTTATTGAATAATATTTTCTTTATATAATTCATTATCAAACTTTTTTCTTCATCTGAGTTTTCCAAAAAAAATTTTTCACTAACCCAAAATATTTTGATACGAATTCTATTGAGGATGTTTATTTCAATTCAATTTTATCTACTATTTATATTTTTTAAAGGTTTTTTATATATTTTATTATAGATAACTGAATGATGTATAATTTATATTCCTCATGGAATATTAATGATGATTAACATAAATGAATTAACATTAAGATAACATAATAATTAGCATAAATCTGTATATTTATAACAGTGTTTATTTTTTAAATTATTGTCTTGAAATGTATGTTAAATATTCTTTTTTAGATTATGAATATATTTGATCACTTGTTTGTGAATTCATTTCATTTGAAGATACTTCAACAAAAGACAGTTTTATTTGCAAAATACATATAGAATTTATTTAAAGGAAAAAAATCTGTAATAATATAATATACATAATGATGGTTAATAAAATATTATAAAAATATATGTTTTCATTGTAGGTAAAATTAATAACAGTCTAATAAGAAACATACCTTAGTTCAGTTTATTCACAGAATCATTATGTTTGCAGTTCTAAGTGTAAACAATTATGTTGATTAGTTTTCATTTGTTTTTTCATAAAGATGTGAAAATTATTAATAATATATCAATAAATGTTATTGTAATAAAATATTTTTTATTTAAGTTAGTGGATTTATATATCTGTAACGTATTCTTCTCTCATTTTTCATGTTTGTGACTTTCAGGAAAATGAAAGAGAAAAAAGCATTTCTTCATATAACATCAAAATTATTTTATTCATTAAAATAAATTAACACATATGTTATAATAAATGCTATTAGCAATCATTATCAACATTTGAAAAAAATAAAATATAAGTTAATTCAATGCTAATAATTTAAATGTAAATTAAATTTGATTCTCAATGCATTCAAACTTCAACTTAATCATTTTAAAGTCAATTATTATAGGCTTTTGAATCTTTGAAAAAAAAAAGAGATGTGTTATATCCTTAGCAGAAAAAAGTTTTGCATATTTTACAAAAGAAAAACATAGCAAATTAGATGTTATATTCAATTTAATTTTTATTAAATTTTTTCCTTAAAATTAAAGTATTAAAAAATGAAAAATTGCTTGCAGTTACTTTAAATAGCTGTGCAAATTAAGTTAAAAGTATCTCATTTTTCTACCAAAAAAAAAAACCTTCAAAATATTTTAATTGTCAAATTCATTATAATGGATGATCCTATGTTAGAGAACAATTTTTTAAAATATGTCACATTAATATGATCTAAATTCTTTACCTCAACTACTTTTTAATATAAACATATGTCATTCAACATTAAATTAATACAAATTACCAATTTCATCAATTTTTTTTTTTTTTTTTTAAGATAGTACAAAAAGTAGGTTAAATGTGAAAGAAAAAAATTACTAAGTTTTTATTAAAATGCACACACATGTACCTAAAAATCACATAACTAGAAAAAAAATTTACCATTTGTTAGAAGCCTCGTGACTTCTATAAATGCATTCAAGTCAAGTGAAGAATAATTTACAACTTAGAATTTAGATTCTTTACGTTTTGATAATATTAAAGTAGAATGTTTAGCTAAAAGTTATGGTGGTTGTGTATTTTTAAAATGCATTTGCACACTACTCCTGAATCTTCATATCTAAATGTGATTAAAAACCTGGATCTGTTGAAAAAATCAATTTAATAACAAAATACCAGGTTTAAAGAACACTTAAAAATGTAACTAAAATAATTGGGAAACATTATGTAGTCAAACAACACAAATTGTTGTTAATTCTACCATTTGAAAGGTATTTTAAAACTTATAATTTAATTCATGCTTTTTTTTTATTTTATTAACATATTGTAGTAGATGTATACACAGAAATTAGCAATTTTGACTCAAACATTGTGCTAATAAAAACCTTATTGATAAAAAAGTCTAATTAGTATTATCCTAATTTATTTCTTAATACATATTTCATCATTTCTTTAAATATTATTAAAAAAGGGTAAGAAATGTGACCCAGTGAGCTTGAATATTATCACACAGGACAAAAACAGCATCAATGAATTCAGAAGTAGGCGAAGATGTTGTGCAAGATTGTTAAATTATCAAGTCACTACCTCTGTATGCGTGCATTTCCCGGATTTCCTTATGTGATCCTAGTCGGGGTCTGATGGCCGCTCGGTACCACAGGTTTCGGGTTCGAATCCCGGAGGTGCCATGGATGTTTGTAGTGGTTCGGAATTCACTTTAACTCGTAGGTCCCGGTCTCATATGACCGTAGAGCGTCACACAGCCTAATCAGACTTCTCACCCACATCATTCCCAAATTGTAAACTGCTACTCATTTTTTTACAGTTTGCATATTTTTTCTGACGTTCGACATACGGATACAAACACCTTCAACAACAAGCTGTTGTTAATATTAAACACATTTACACACAATTTTTTCATGAGTGTACCTATAATGTTATCAAAATGTGTAGTACAATTGGTTTCATGCTATCATTACTTGCAATTGGTACTTGTTTTCATAGCTTCTATGGATAATGATAATAAATGATCCTTCGGAAAATAAGATTAAGCGAAAATAGAAACTAGCACTCTTCGAAATGATATACACTATTCCTGAAAGTGTTAAATTCTGATCACGCTAGTAAAGCAGACAATTTAAAAAAAAAATTAATTTTCATTTAGGCGATACAACTACAATTAGGGAACCAAACAATAAGGCGTAGAATTATAAGGAAGTCATCACCCGACTTGGCGTTGAATCATAGAGTTGTCGGATGTCAAACTACATGATTTCCAGCTAGATCAGCCCTATCTGATGCATTTTGGAATATTCTGCTTGTCACGCAGACCCTGGAAATGTTTGACAAGAAGAAAGCAATCAGTAGAAATTTTTGCCTTGGGTGACTGTAAATTACCCTGTCGAAATATAATCTCTGAAAGAAAATGCTACGTAAGGAGGAGTAGAATAAAGTTAGCAGGGCTCCGTGCCTAGGGAGGGTCCCAGATGACAACCGAAAGATCCCATAATCAAATGAAATGGTTCCCCAAACCATAACTTCAGATTTTCACTGTTATTTGTGTCCTCATTAAATGTCGGATCATTGATAATGTAACAGATGCTATAACACATGTACTGTATGCGACCTTCTTAAAGCTATATGTTGCATTGTTTAACCATTCATTTAAAAAATATTGCATGTATTCTTTTAAATGCATATTTTCGTAAGAGAGGCAGACGTAAGGGCAGATCTGGAAATTGACGAGGTAAATGTTCAGAGATTTTTGAAACTCCAAATTTCTTGAACAATGTCGAGATAACTACTAATCTGAATCTTGCTCAACAAACTCTTAAGAGTCAGTTACCACTGGAGAACTTGAAGATCCTAGCCCTTGAGACCATCCATATTCGCCACCCCGAACCTGAATGGTTACATATTTATGCAGACGCCTCTTTAATTGATTCACCAAATATCGGATCGGGGATATATTCTTCCATTTTTTCTTTCTATGCTAATAGCTATGTGTGTGGATGGGCAGCAACTTATCCCCAAGCACCTTTACAGCAAGGTGGTTTTGATGTCGGACTCAGGGGCTGCCATTCCTGCTATCGGGTCATATGAAGTACCCTCCTCGAATATCTTAGAATGTTGAGGTCTTCTTGAAAGATTGAAGGTAGAGGGACGACTCATTGCCCCTCAGTGGATCCCTGGACATTGTGACATCTTAGGTAATGATAAGCAAATTTGCTGGCTAAGAAGGGCACACTGATAGTCCACTGCCAAATACTTGCAACTCTTTTCATTCTATGAATCTTTATATCAAAAATCAAATAAGACTTATTTCAGAAGAACCTCGTGAGATTTAGACTTGCTGTAGGCCAACTGCACTGTATTGGCATTTTTGATAACCCAAATTGCCCGTTCTGTGGGAAAGGCAAGATCATGGGCAGGCAGCATATAACAGAATGCCCTCCTTTGCACGGGGACTGCGAGGTGAAAAGATATTGGAGTGCTAGAACTTTGCTGGTGAGACATTGGCTTTTTTTCTTGTGCTTTACACTGTTTTGATCTCGTAAGAGTTTGTCATTTTCTCTTGCCCTTGAAAATAAAAAAATGTCTGGTCATATTCCCTATTGAAATAATTTTTAAAAATTAGAAATCAAGTCCTATAGCCAATTAAGATCTAGAACTGCACTTCATTCTTTTAAAAACCTTCCAAGTGCTCTAGAGTTCCAATTATTTATTCAGGGCACTAAATCTTAAGATTGCATTTGCCTGCCCAATTTCGTTACGATAATTTCTGATTGGTGCACCCTTTGTGTTTAAGTGTGAAAGACTTGTTATCAAATCTTTGAAATGGCTAGGTATTCCTATACTTAATTCACTTGGGAAGAAGAAAATGTTGCACTTTACCACTGCCTACAGAAATCTCATGAATTCTTTAAGCATATCTATTTCAGAGAGGAATAAACATTTTCAGAATGTGTTACATTAAGGTTTTAGGACTAGAATCCTTAAATTTTCAGAACACAATCCTCCCTGGTAGGCATAAACTTATATACATTTGTGAACTACTTTAAATATCTTATTGATCAATGTGCTGGTTAGTTTTAAATGGGCAATTTTTGTAATTATAGAAATTTTTCTATAATAAAATTATCTAATTTTATTTAAGAAATATTTAAAAAATTATTACCCAATTTTTAACTTTTAAGTCATTTGATTCCCAATCTTTATTTGTTTGAAGTCAAAACCATTTCATTTTATTAAGTACAATATTTTGTCTTCTACATAATGTAGTAAATTCAAGTTAATACATCAATTTTAAATTGAGTAATTATATATTTATTCTTATATGTACATATTCATTCAAGTGATTTAATTTACCTGAAACACTTGAAATTAAAATTAGATAATTTTCATTAGCATTCGTAACTTCTACAATAAAACTGCTTTTATTTTATTTGCAATTATATTATGTAGTTTCAACCATATTTATCCTCTTAAACATGTGATATATTAATGTCATTTATTTCAAGATAAATTTGAATTTTCATTGCTGTAAATATTAACAAATTTGTATATGTCAATCAATCATTTTTTTTAAGTGTTTATTGAAACAAATTTATATATGCTAATAAAAGAATACACAGACACATGTTACACTTCAATTAGTTATTTATTTTTAAAAAAATACTTTAATAAATACAGATACATATATGAAATCATTACAAAAAGATGTCAGCTTCTTGAACATCGCCAGAGGTGATCCATAATTATGAACAAAACACAATATATTGCTTTTCTATTGATTATTTAAAACTATGTGGATACTTATAGTTTCATAAATCTTTATTATTTTACTGCTTTTTTATAAAATTCCTGCGATTTTTTTATATATATTCTCTAAATAAAAAAGTATTGTCTTCTCGCAATAGAAATTATTATGCACGTCAAAAAATAAAATTAATATAAACAAAATTGTCTTTTTGAAGACAACTTGGGGAAGATATTTTCCAATGGCTACCATAATTTAATATAACTTTTAAAAGTAGACATCATTTGGAGCATTATCTAATTTATTATAATATTCAAACATTTTGCATTTTATATTTGTATAAGTAATATCCAATGGCAATTCATATTTACAGGAATTAATAAGAAATTAGTTCTTAATATATTAAAAATCCAAGAAAAATATAAAATGCTTGTCCCAGATTAAAATAAATAATCTAAATTACATTTATATTGATGACCATATAGTGGTACACAGTTAATGTAACAGCGATCTAAAAGGATACGAATTTTATTAATTGTACTATATAAGATTTCAATTTATTACACTGAAATTCAACCTCTCAAGAATTGCTTTTTATTGGAATAACATCCCCATCTACTATTTTAATTCCCTTATAACTGGTTAGTAAGTAGATTATTAAAAACCTCTTTTCACTCGGGACAAAACCAAAAATGGATTTTATAGGTTTTTGTCCTTGTTACAAT